>PVIC010033139.1:0-20383 GCA_004025085.1 Thryonomys swinderianus
CGGGGGGCCGGGGGCCAGGGCAGAGAGACAACTGTGCAAGATGCTGCCTGCCGCTGAATGAACGTCTGTGTCCACTCTAGAAGTGATGGAGAGGACGGGGGTGATGCAAGGTGACTTCCGCCGTCACAGGGCCACCCCGGCGTTCCGCTGATAACAGAGCTTCAAACCTCGAGGGAGGGTGCGGCGGGTGCGGTAGAGGTAGGAAACGGTGGAGAAGAGGGAAGCTACGAGTTCAGGACTCGGTGGGGTCCCAGTTCTGCTGGCGAAGACTTACACATGGGGACCCCGCCAAGCTCCACACAGAGCTGGGCGGCTCGGCGGTCCACACCGCGGGCCTGCGGGTTCTCAGGAAGGCGACTCTCTCTACCAGCGCGCGCTCCACAGGCTGGGGGCCCTGGAGCGTCAGTGCTCCGCGCTGCGAAGGGTCACATCCAATGAACGCATCTCAGAAATGCGTGTTTTAAAAAATGATTAAAATAATGATCTCGTGCTCACGGCAGACTGCCCTCTTCTTCATGCACAGACCTTGGCTGTTAGTTTGTTCACTTGGAAACCTGGAAAGGTTTTCAGAGAATATTTAGTCAAATCTCACTTACGTGACAATTATTCTTGTGTCCATCAATTACTGTCTATCTTATATTTGCATTTCTATTTTAATTATCTCTCAGTGTGTGACCCTGTATTTGTACAATTAAAAAAAAAAGGTTTAAGATCCTTCACTGTTCCCTTGAGTCAGACACTGGTAGACAGAGTACACTTGCCTCAACAAGGGAAGAAATTTGCCGGGCGTGGTGGCTCACGCCTGTAATCCCAGCACTCGGGAGGCAGAGACAGGAGGATTACTGAGTTCAAGGCTTGCCTGGGCTACATAGTGAGCTCAGTGCCAGCCTGAACTACAAGCAAGACCCTGTCTCAAAAAACAAAACAAAAAAAAACAAAACAACAAGGGAAGAAATTTAAATTATACAGAACTTTTTAATACGACCATGGCAGAACTTGCATATGCAACTTTCTAAGTGTCCCTTGGAGGACACATGCCTACTGTAATTGTGGAGCCACTTCCGTTGGAGAAACTTCGTTGGAGTCCCTTTGCTCTCAGGATTATCAACGTTGGAAAAAAATTCTGACCTTTAATGGCAAACTTTCTTGTTTTTGTTTTTTAAAGAAATAGGCAAAAGTCAGCTATAGGAAAGTATGATAAGAGCATGTGATTAATGGGTAATGTCACACTTGGTCGAGAACAAAAAAATCTGCTAAGTTTTCTACCATGGCTAACGGTCTATTTTTGAACTAAGTCCAAGATGTTCACCCAAATCTCTTCTGGAAAGCGCGGCGTGCACGTGCGTGAGAGCTTTCCAGGAAGCCGCCCTGCGGGAGGCGTGGCAACAGAGCGCGTCCTCTCGCGACCCGGGTGCGCTGCAGCCTGGTGCGTCCGCCCCGAGGAGGCCGGCGCGTGAGCGACCACCGGAGGCTCTGCCGCGGTCGGGCCGCTCCTCAGGCCAGCGCAGGGATGCCGGCTCCGGGCACCTGCGGACGTCACCAGGTGCTGGGCGCCTCCCGCTCATCGCCACGGGCCTCCCCCGCCCGGGGCCGGTGGGCGCAGGGCTCAGCCGCACTGCCAGAGCGCTGCTGTCTCCGCTAACCCTGCAGAAGAACGGCGACGGACGCCATCGCTGTCGCAGTCAACAAAGCCCCACTTTCACCATCAATTTCTGCTCCCCGTGAAATTTTGCTACAATGACAAGAACAGTTACTGTGACTTTCAGGTTTTTAAAGTCACGATCCAAAACAGGTTTGTCATTACATTCCTGGGTACTTTCCCAAGTGAAACAAGCGTGTGCGTCTGTGCAGGTTTTAAATCTCTCCTGCTCGCTTCTACGCAGAGTGGCCTGACCCATGAGGGCTGTTAAACGACGTCCCACCGCAGGAAGAACAGCACAGACAGTGCAGCACGCGCGGGCGGGGAGGCGGCTGAGGCAGCCGCAGGGCGGGCGGGTCCCAGGCGCGGCGACCCGACGGGGCGACGCACAGAAAGGCAGACCCTGTGCGCCTGCGTTTAAATCAAGCTCGAGGACAGGCAAAACTGACCTACGAACACAGACTTGGAGCAGCAGTTCCGGGGGGAGACAGAGGCGCACCAGGGAAATGCAGGGGGAGGTGGAAATGTCTCTGTCACGACTGAAGATGAACGTCGTGTTTTGGGTGTGTGTGTGTGTGTATTATCTGTGCTTTGTGTACAGAAATCACACTTACATAGAATAACACGGTGCATGTCTATAATCCTAGCACTCTGGGAGGCTGAGGCAGGAGGATTACAAGTTTGAGCCCAGCCGGAGCACCCTAGTGGGATCCTGTCTCAAAAAGAATAAAATCAACAACAAACAAAACCAAAACCAAAAGAGGCCGGGAGCATCTCACTGCAAAGGCTTTGGGTTCGATCCTCAGTACAGCAAAAACAAAATCACTCGGAGAAAAATGTGTGTGCTCCAAGCAGCCCCCAAACTTCAGAACTGGTAACACACACAGTGAGAGCTTCACCCCGCGCCCTGTGAGCGAGCGTGTGTCCGCCCAGCGCCCCTGTCCCAGCGCCTGCGTGCGGCCGGCCGGGGCCCTGGCCCGCCACCCGGGACGACAGGCCTCAGGGAGCCGCTCAGCCCTCGGCGCGCGTGCGCGGCGTGCTTGGTCCCTGCCCACCTTGGCTCATCCTCTGCAGGCTGGGCAAGGCGCAGTTGGGCAGCGCTTTCCACAGGTACAGCACCTCGATGCAGGCCAGCACGCACAGCACGCTGCTCGGGCTTTGCTTCCGAAATCTCTCCGCCTGCGGAGACAGACAGACGGCCAGGCTTGCTTTCCACGGACAGACTGAAATCTGCCGTGTCCTTCGCGGACGTGAGGGGCCCAGACGCCCGCGAGTGAGTGGTCCTTTCTACAACGGAAAAAACACTCGCTTCCCAGTTTCTTCCACAGCTGGAGACGCTCCTGGGCCTGACATCCCGCCCCGCTCCGCCTCTGCAGGGCGCTGCTGGCAACGCGGAGGAGACGGGATGAGGGAGGCGGGGACCCCGTCGCCCAAGCCACGCCAGTGACCCAGCAGGCGGGCCGGCCTCCACATACCTTCTTCACCGAGAACTGTTCGATCTGATTGTTTTTCCTTTTGAAGAGCTTCTGAACTTCTCTGAAGACCGCCTGGGCCCCGTCCACGTCACCGCTGGCCCCCTGACAGACTGTGAGAAAGCAGAACTGTACTTCTCGAGTCTCCGGCAGAACACGCCTCCGCGGAGCCCAGGGCCGACGGCAGGAAGCGCCAGGGCCAGGCGTGTGTGAGCGCTGCCACCCAGCGGCCCGCACCACCCTGCCGGCTGCCCCCGAGCCCGGAGGGGCACAGAGGCCCGGCCTCGTCCTCTCGCTGGGAGGACAGCTTTGCATGTAGCGAAGCCCTCACGACCGTCACAGCCGTCGTCCCACACAGAGCCCGCAAGCGCAGCGAGGGGGACAAGGATTCCGGGAGGCGCTCAGGGCACCAGGAGAAACGTCGTGAACGGGTCCCGCACAGGGCCCGCGCCACCGACCACCGCCAGCCTCCAGCCAGCACAGGGCCTGGACCCCGAAGGCGGTGTCACACGGGCAGCTCCGCAGCCCCAGGGCAGGGGAACCGAAGGGCCTCAGGGCAGCCCTTGCTCCCGGGGAGGCGGGAAGAGGCGCTGGAGAGGTCAGCCGCGCCCGGCCGGAAGGGGCCCGCGAGGGTCAGCGCGGCCTCTGCCTCCCACCGGGCGCGCGGGAGCGACCCCTCCACACCTGCTGCTTCTTCTGCCTTTTCCTTTCTCCACGCGTCACACCTGGTAGTGCCCCACCTCGCTAACCCTGAACTCAGACATCCTCCCGCCTCTGCCTCCCGAGCGCTGGGATGACAGGTGTGAGCCAGCACGCCGGCACTGTGGTTTACCAGGGATCGAATGGGGACCTCACGCTTGCAAGGCAGGTGCCGGAACCACGGGGCTAAATCCTCAGCCACTTCACCACCGATCTCGATCACCTGCTCTTGATCTGGACAAGATTCACTTCTGTTTGGTCAGTTACTGCCTCGCCCTCATGCTGATTTTTACCCCCTAAAGCTGACTTGAGAATTCCGTCTCTTTTCTTCAAGGACTCAGGACCAGGTGGCCTTGTACGCAGCTGCGGGCAGCTGGTCAGGGAGAGCACAGGGCCGGGACCCAGCAGGCCTGGGTGGCACCAGTGGGACGGAGAAAAGAGGAAACAGTGTTTGTAGAAAGCTGAGCACTGAGGTAACAGGAAAGGCAGACGACTTCTCCTGGGGGTGAGAGGGCTTGGGCCAAATACTCTGAGGAAGAGAGGCCCATCCCGGGTATGGGAGCAGCCTGGCCGCTGGGGGCGGGGTTGGGGGGTAGTGTCTGCATCAGCCCCAACGGCCTCATCAGAGGAGCACAGAAGGGTCTTGGAGAGCCAGCACCATTATTTTATAGATCAGGGGACACAGATGTCCAGGGAAGTTCAGTTGGGGGGGAGAGTCACACAGAGAGAGAGAGAGACAGAGACAGAGATGGGGGGAGGGAGAGAGGGACAGGGAGGGAGGGAGGAAGAAAGGGAGGGAGGGAGGATGAAAATGAATGAGTATGAAGGAGAAAGGGAGAGGAGACAGAAACAGTAGCAAGATCAAAACCACCCCTAGGGCCAGGAATTTAGCTCAGTGGCTTCGGCGTCTGTCTCACAAGTGCAAAGTCCCAAGTTTGATCCGCAGTACCACACACCACAGTGCCAGGCGTGGTGGCTCACGCCTGTAACCCCAGCACTGGGGGGGCAGAGGCAGGAGGATTGCTGAGTTCAAGGCTTACCAGGGCTCCATAGTGAGCTCAGAGCCAGGCTGAACTACAAAGCGAGACCTGTCTGAAAAACAGAAGCAAAAAAAAACTTCCCTAAGGCTGTACCAGCCATGCCTCAGATCCCAAGATGGAGACTCACCTAATTCTCTTTGGGACAGTTGGAGACTCATTTTTTCAGAGGGGTAGGGGAACTGGAGAATTAAATCCCAAAGCCTTTGGATTGAGCTACTTCCTCAATACTTTCTGTTGTTGTTGTTGAGACAGGGACTCACTTTGTAGTTCAGGCTGACCTTGAGTTCACTATGTAGCCCAGGCAAGTCTGGAACTCAGCAATCCTCCTGCCTCTGCCTCCCGAGTGCTGGGATGACAGGCGTGAGCCACCACGCCCGGCACTGTGGTACGTGGTACTGACGGCTGGTGGGCGTGAGTCACCATGCCCAGTATTGCTGTATGGTTACCAGGGATTGAACCAGGAACCTTGCAGTGCTAGGCAGGTGCCAGAACCTCTGAGCTAAATCTCCGGCCCCCTCAACACTTTTTAATTTTGAGATAGGGTCTTACTAAGTCACCAAGCTCCCAGGCTGGGCTTGAATTTACGACCCTCTTGCCTCCGCCTGAAGAGCGCTGGATGACAGGTGTGCACCAGCAGGCTGTTTTAAAACAGAGGCCTATTTTAAGAGATGCAGATGTTTGAAGGCGAAGGGTCTCATTTGCTAAAACAAGAGGCCTAACCAGGACTTAGGGTGCCTGATTCTTCCATGAACGCTCAGTTTGTGCCACACCCTAGGTAAAATACAAATCTCTTTTAGTAACAGAGTTTTGGTATAATTTCAAACTTTCAGAAAAGTTGCAAGAACAGTCCTAGGACGTGAGCCAGCAATTCCAGCTCTGAGTATGTACCTCAAGGATTTGAAAACAAGGATTTGAATAAAGAGCTGTGCACCAATATTCACAGTAAGCGATACCCGAAAGCCAAGAGCAATCAAGTGTTCACCGGAGAATGAATGAACAAAATATGGTAGGTAGATGGCGTACAACGGCACACTATTCAGCTTTAAGAAGGAAGAAACTCTGATAGATGTTACAACGTGGGTCAACCAGAAAGACACTATGTTAAATGAAATAAACTACACACGGAAAGGTAAATACCGCACGTTCTACTTCCGTGACGTACACAGAATGCCAAACTCAGAGACAGGTGAAACAGGGACTTGAGCGGATGGACGGCTCACGTTCAGCAAGGACACAGATTCAAAGTGGGGTGTTAAGAAAGGTCTGGGGTGATAAGAAAGGTATGAGGATGGTCGCACATCAAGATTAACGAGCTTAATGCATCTAAAGAGTAAAATGGTTACAAATTAATACCTCTCTGGCCTCTCACCCTCATCTTCTCTCACCTCCCTGTCACCCAGCCCCTCCCTTCGGGCAACTCAAACAGCAGCTCCTGCTGGGCGCCCCCTGCTGGCCTGGGAGAGCATCTCACATGGCTCTGGGCGCTGCAGGTGCAACTCGGGGGTAGAACAAATTCATCATCACAGAAACCTCAGGAGGTTTACACACAGCTTCTGAAGGGCGGGAATGGGCAACTTCTTTGGTTTCTTCAGTCCTACAAGCCAAAGCACGTAGGGCTTTTATGCATCACAGGGTCAGATAACACTTTTGTCCACCAGGTGGCAGTGTTTCTCCAGCTGTCTTACCCAAGACGCCCAGAAACCGTGGGTGTTCGCGCCGTGGCGGGAGGTGTCCAAACTACCACGCGTGCAGCAGCCTGCGCTGCACACACGATGGGGCTGAAGACACATGCAGTTTTTGAACAAAGGGCGCCCACCAAACAAATGCATTAACATGATAAAGACACTCGATTCTTAAACATCCTTTAAAATCCTAATTTAAAAATATAGCAGAGAAAGGGAGTGAGGGAAGGGGAGGCGGCTGAGCATACCCCACATCTGTGAAAGCCTCGGAACAGGTATTTCTGAGGGAGCACGCAGGACCCGGGGGCCACGACTGAGTCCCCGGCCCGGGCACCGCCGACCGACCTCACTCACCCGCGGTCAGATACGCGTAGTAGCACTGCGACCACCGGGACTCGTTCTTCAGCCTCTCGAAGGAATCGAAGGCGTCCTTGAAGTTGAGCTCGATCATGCTGCACCAACCTGCAAAGGGCGCGCATGAGCCAGCGCCCGCCCCGCCGCGCAGGGCTCTGTGGCCGCGTTTGGCTCCCGTTTCCGGCGGCGCCGGCCGTGCCTGGCTGTGAATGTTTGGGGAACTGCTTACAAGACTTACCTTAAAAATCTAAGAAATTTCTCTTTTCCCTTAAATGCTTTACACAAGGCGCCTGAGAACAGACTGATCAGTAGCAGCGGAATCAGCATGGTCAGATCACAACTCAGTGACGCCCTCAAATCTCAAAGCCCCGATCATTCATTAGTTCTTACTAGTGACCAGAGGTGAGAGGCAGAGAGCAAGCCAGTCAGAGGTGGGGCGCCAGCCACCCACCCTCTGCACCGGTGGGAGAGCTGAGGGAGGACCCATCTCCTCTGCAACCAAACTCTGGCCTTGCGGTAAAGAGTGGAAGCAATGGATACACCTGGAGGACACACTAATAAGTGAAATAAATAGATCACAGGTAGGCAAATACCGGATCTTCTCTTTGACATGGGCACCTGTAAATGTAAGTGAACTCTAGGAAGTATGATGATTTTTGTAGAATGGGAAATTTTCAAAGGAAAACTGGTGTGGGAATGTAATGAGGGGAAGGAATAAATATGATTCTGAAAGAAAATAAAATAGCGTATATATAGGGGGTGGGGAGGGATGTGAGTAAAAATAAGAATTAACTTGTGTCATATACTGGTACAAATTCCCCAATGTTATGTGTGATTGTGAGATAAAATGTACCGATAAAGAATTCAATTTAAAAAACAAAAAGTAGAAGTACTAAAGTGACTTCGGTTCCCAGGGTTTCCAGTGGCTTCCAACGACCCCACCGCTAGGGGGCGCCCGCTCTGCACCGAACCTCTGCAGATCCCTGCTGCAATCGTGTGGAGGTGGCTGATAGTGAGGGGCCTCACGTTGGCGAGGAGACAACCGAAGGCACAGTGTGTAGGTGACCTGCTCAAGGCCACTCAGCTACTGAATGAGAGTCCACCGCGCTCCCTTCTGTACACTACCGCTCTAGGAAAACACTCCTGGCGTCAGGCAGCTGTATCAGGAAGTGACTGTGTGATCTTGGACTTGCCATTTATGCCGGGGGAGGGGGTGCACTTCCCAAAAAGCTGTTATGGAATTATGTGTTTTAGAGTAAATTATTTTTACTTTTAGGCGCATTATTTTCATTCTATAAAAGATGTAAGATTTGAATTGAACAAAACAGAGGTGCGAGCAGCAGCCTGGGCGGGCTACCTCTTGGCCCCGAGTCCGCTCCTTGCCTGGGCTACTTCACTCTAATGTGCTCTCCTGCTGCAGACGGTGAAAGGGCAAATCTAAAAAGCTGCCCAGGCTGGTCTCTGAGGGCCAAGTTTTAGTGCACGGCTGCTAAAGAGAAGTTCAGCAGAGCTTAGAGCGCACCGAAAGCAGGTTTGCCCCTTGGAGTACAGGTCGTTTCCTTCTCCCAGCCCCTCCGGGCACCGCAAGCACAATTCCAACTTTTCCTTTGCACTTTTCCTTTAAATGACTCTAGAAGGGGACAGGGGACAGCCGCTCTGCGGTGCTTCCTGCGCCCCCTGGCCCTCTCCAGTGGCGCTTCCTGCTGTGATTCCTACGCTCTCCCTCCTTCTCCTTTCTCTACTTCCGTCCTTGTCTCTGTGCTGAAGAACCAGCTGACTTGCTGTATGAGGCCGAAACTCTGAAAAGTATGACCCTTATTATTTTTTCAATTTATAGCTTTCTCATTTCATTTCTCATTTTCCTCTCTCATTTCCAGTTTTCCCCAATCGAGCCACAAGCAATCCGTAATTTTGGGGTTGCCATTTCACTTTTGAAGGCCCCATTTTTAAGGTACACAAATGTGCTGGGCCTGTAAAGCCTACTCTGTGTCCTCAGCCCCCAACACAGCCCCGATGAGCCCCATTTCAGGCAGGCAGGTAGCTGGCACACTGGGCCCTGCTGGGGTGGCATCTCACCTCTGGTTCTGCCTGGAAAGGTGGGGAGCAGCTGCCCTGGCCCACTGCACCGCTACTTATTTATTTACTTTTATTGTTATTTTTGCTTCAAGCCCAAGGCTGAGCTTCCTCTGCTCAGCACAGTGGAGAAACTGGTTCAGGAAAGGATTTTCCTCCCAGGTTGAGTGTGGTCAGGAAAAGACTCAGCAGCAGCTTGGGAGATGAAGGAGCAAATCTTAGGCAAATCAACGTTTGGGTCATCTATAAATTTATTCCAGGGTGGGAGAAGCAGTCTGACGGGAGAAGGCCTCCCTCTGAGCCCCACAGCATTAGGAGGCACCTTCACCCCAAAGGCAACTGGTATCGGGGCCCAACTCTCTCCTGTGCTCTATTTTCTTCTCAAGTAAGAAAAGAGGAAGAAGAGCTCTGAATGCCAGTGTAGGGCCAGGGAGGCGTTTACAAATGGCTACAGTGGCCAGGGATTTAGTTCAAGTGGTACTGCACCTACCTTGGAAGCACAAGGGCCCAAGTTCGATCCCAGTACCACAAAAAAAACAAAAACCAAAACAACAAAAACCAAATGGCTATAGCACGGCCGTTTTCTGACAAGGCTCTAAGGAAGTAGTGAGCATCGGGGAGGTAGCACCGCACACTCTGGGTCCCAGTCAAGACCGCAGGCCGCAGGCAGCGCTGTGCAAAGTGAGCAGCGTTCCAGACGCACAGCTGCACTGCGAGCACCACACTGCTCCATGAGAGGCAGGACAGACGTCCATATTTACCGATTTCATAGAGACAGACGTGCTGGATTTCTCTCTGATCGACGGCAAGTTCCAAAGCCGTGTGGAAGGAAGTCAAGGCACTGTTAATCTGACACTAGGAAAGAAAACAAAACAAACAGAAAAAAGAAATCAAGGTACTGGCTAAGATCTGCAATTAGCATTATAGTCATAATTCAAAAATACCTTTTTCCTAAATAGTTATTTACACATATAAAACAGGATAGAAGAAAGTGATTTAAGGGTTGCTAAGAAGACACTCCAATTTGCCACACAGTGTTCACAGGATTTACAAAACCACAAAAGATTCTTTTAAAAAAAATTTTTAAGACAGGGAGTTGGTATTTAGTCCAGGCAGGTCTTGAAGCACTTGGCTTCAAATTTGTGGCAATCCTCCTGCCTCAGCCTCCAAGTGCTGGGATTACAGGCACATGCCACCACACCCGGCTTTTTCTGTTTTTCTTTTGGTGGCGCTATTTCGTCCTGGTTGGTGTTAAGCCATCCCGAGTAGGTGGAGTTACAGACGTGCACCTCTGGAAGTCCTTTGTTGGGGGCAATGATTTCTATTCTTACCCACCCTGAGCACAGCGCTCTCTTACCCCTGGACCAAAGGACCCGCTGTATTATGCTCTTGTTAATCTAGCTTTCCGTTACCAGTATATATATCAAAAAGCGTAGACTAAACACCATCCTCTGGTGTGTCCCCAACCCTGGCCCAGAACGTCTCCAACACCCAGGGGATGTGCACAGCCAGTGCCCCCCCCCCCCCGCCTGTGTGACGACCCTCCCCTCCCCCACAGCTGGCAGCCCGAGGCCCCGCCCAGGCCCAGAAGGCTGCTCACCAGCGGCTCGCAGGGGTCAGAGCTCCTCCCGACACCTCGGAGACCGCAGAGGTGCAGAGAGTGCGCGCAGCCCAGACCCGGCAGGCGCCGGATGTCAGCTCTACTGACTTCCGGCTCCTGCTTCTCTCGGCAGCTTCACCTTGTCTGACTTCAGTTACGTGTGGCAGCCGTACCACTTTTACCAGTGTGCGACTGTAATTGTCCTGGTTTATTGTTAGTTACTGAGAATATCTTGCTGCGCCTCGTTTATACATTAAACCTACCCTGGGTATCACATGTGGAAAAAAACTAGTATAAGAAGTATGTTCAAAATATAAAGGGAATATTTAATCTTTGAACAACGTATTAAAATGTAAGACATCATCACTTCCCCTCAAAATATTCCCCTTTACTTCAAATGTACTTATGCCACTTTTTCGCTTTCTGAAGCCACCCTGCAAGTCCTCCTTCCTGAGTGTCTTCTTACAGCTACCTGGCCGTCCCGAACTCACTCAAAACATCTCTGGCATTTTCTGCCAAATAAAAACACGGCGGTGCATCCCATGCGCCTCGTTCACCCGATCTGCCTCGGTGCAGCCCCGGCTCCTTCCCCAAAGTCACAGCGAGCAGGAAAGCCCTGAGCCTACTCAGGACACCGAGCAGCCACGAGAATGCAACCAAAGGCACAAAAGAAGATGTCAGAACTGCTTCAGGGCGACAGGAACTAGGGGTAATTGTATTCGGAGTCAGGCGGAGGATTTTTGGGGGATTGTTGACAATGTGTCTTTTACTACGATAAATTTTTAAAAATGTACACATCTGCCATGTTTCTCAATGACACTGCATAAAGAGGGTTTGGTACTGTGGGAGGTTTGGGCATCACTGCAAGCCCTGGCGTGTATCCCCACAACTAAGGAGGAATACCAGATGTTTATTTTTTCTTCCCACTGAGGATTATTTCTTCCGAAGTCCACAGCCAGTGCACTCCACAAAGGCTAAGCAGTGGAGACCGCCCAGCGAGCGCCCAAACAAAACACGCTGACCACTGAACAAAACACGGTGGTGGACAGACACAGCGGAACGCTGCTCGGCCACAGGGGAACACAGTCCTGTCCTCCGCGGGGAAATGGATGGGACGGAGGCCAGTTCCGATGCCAAATAAGCTGGACTCAGCCAGTTCTATATTGCATGTTTTCCCTTCAATGAGCATTCTAAAGAAAATCAAGGAGCGATGACAGAAAGCTAGAAGGGAGGAAAGGGCTCAGGGAAGAAAGATACAGGGGACACTGGGTATGAAAATAATCAGAACACGTCTGTGCATGTACCACACCCAAACAAGTAGCATTATTCTGTATTCTAATGTGTGCTAAAGAAAATCTTGTAAGTCCTGAGGCCACAAGCACCCAGCGGGGTCGGGGCTCCTGGGCGGGGCTTGGCTGAATGTCAGCAGCACACACCTGACACACCAGAGGTGCTCGGGGAGGGCTTCAGCCTCCCCTCCAGGCTCGGCTGGCCGCTGCCCCTTCCAGGCCCTCGGCCCTCGCTGGCTGGGACTTCTCCGGGACCCTCCCCCTGCCTGGTTACTCCCCCAAGGCACGGCCAGCAGAGAAGCGGCCTCCTCCGCTGTTAACCCCGCGCCAGGCTGGTCCAGGCCCATGGTCTGGGGCACAAGGCCGCCGCGGGGTCGGGGGCTCGC
Source organism: Thryonomys swinderianus (assembly GCA_004025085.1). Lineage (NCBI taxonomy): Eukaryota > Metazoa > Chordata > Mammalia > Rodentia > Thryonomyidae > Thryonomys > Thryonomys swinderianus. The sequence continues at coordinate 12,235 of PVIC010033139.1, forward strand.
GGGGCAGCGCCTGGGCCGGCACCACCAACTCGCTCTCCATCGGCCTCCGGGCAGTGAGGGGCCACCACTCTGAAGCCACACACACACGGGTTGTTTAAAAAATATGAACACACTCACACACACACACACACACGCACAACCCAAATACCAACACGCTAAGAAAAGGATTTTCTGAGCCTGTGTGTGTGCATGCGTGCAGATGCCTGGATACTTGTGACAGTTTGGTACTTTTCCCCGACTGGATCAGAGCTCTTGCCCTCATCAGTGCACTCCATACAACATGCCAATACACACAAAACACATGCTAAGGTACTCCTCCACACACATCTCCTACATGCTACAGTGAATGACAACCAGCTTTCCTATGCAGGGACCACTGTCACCGAGCTGTGCCAGCTGTGAGATCAGGGCATGAGAGTACAATGCCCTTCAGGGGACAAGAAAGTACCCAGTCAGCATTTATTGCATAACCGTGACATGCCAGAGAGAGACCAGGCTCTGAAATGCAGAGACGTGTCAAAGCAAGGCTTTGAGTGCAAGAAAAAGGAAACAGAGAAGGAATACCTGTAGCAACATCACCTCTTTTAGCCTTTCTAAGAAACTCTGAGACAGATACGGCTGGTTCCATTTCCAGCGGAAGTGAAGCTCAAACAGGTTAAGCAGCTGGTCCACATCAGTGAGCCTCGGACTGACCAGCACTCAGATCAGCTAAGGCTCCCTGCACGCCTCCCTCAGGACTGTATGCAGATGTGGCCGGGTTAATGTCGTGAAATTAGGGCATCGCCTGGGTGATGTGTGTAGCCTATAAATGGAGTCACCTGTAGCCTTATACAGAGGGCCGGGAAGGGAGCTGGACACACGGTGAGGGAACAGCACTGTGGTCCGGACACTGATCGGACAAGCCCAGAACGCTGCTGACCACAGTCGCGGGAAGAGGTGGAGGGAGTCGGCCTCTAGAGGAAGTGAGGCCCGCCAGACCCCTGGATTCAGCTCAGCCCGGTGTCTGGGAAAACCCAGTAACCACCCAAACTTCTGCCACCCAAAGGGGAAAGTTTTGTGAGACAAAGAAAGAGGTGAGCAAACCCAGGATTGCCTCGAATGTAACTTATCAGGGACTTAGAGGCTGAGACATGTCTGGGGGAGCAAGAAGACAGGGGATCCCCACAGTCCAAAGCAGGATGATGCGTTTATACGCTGTACTAGAAAGGGGACGCAGTCAGCTGGAATATGCATGGGTCTTCTCAGAAACATGTCAAGCATCAGTTCTGAGATGCTCAACTACCTTAGGCCTCATTTACCCTGTAAGCTTGGAATACGTGCCAGGGTTACCTGGCAGGCAAGACAGCAGTTTAAGTTTGTTCCTTAAGCCAGGGTCTCGCTATACAGTTCAGGCTGCCCTTGAATTCACTACGTACCCAGGTTGGTCTTCAACTAACAGCAGGCCTCCTGCCTCGGCCTCCTGAGTGCTGACACTGCAGGTGTGCGGTACCATGCCCAGCCGTGGATGGCAGTTTAAAAACCAAGACAGTTATAGTCATGCCACGCTGGACCTCCACACCCAAGGAAACAGATTTTGGATTTCTAGCATCCAGTCTATATGACAATAAATACCCATTGTTGTAGGCCCGCCAGTTTGGGTCAACATATGACAGTCTTAGAAAAAGAATACTTTATTTTTTGTTGAAGATTAAACTGTGAAGAAAGTGTCCTGCTCTTTCTGTTTAAGGGACTAACCGAGCTTCAAAGCACAATGACTGTAACATGGAACATAATGACGTTTTCCCAAGGGCTGGCATAACTACAAAATTAATTCTGTCCTGACCATTCGAGGAATTACAATGAGCACCGATTGTTTAAAGCAGTGGAAATATGCTTTCCCGTTTTCACTAAAATAATTTAAAATACATGATAATCTATGAGAGTTTTTATGGCTACAAATTAAAAATATCTGCCCCAGAAAAGAGAAAGAATAATTATTCTAATGGACCCCTGGCCTCAGTAAATTTTTAAAAGAAATACACATGTGCTGGCCTAAAAAGGATACAGAGAATGGATGGGTTTGTATCACACTGGCTCTGTCTTCTGAATTATGCACTGAGGAATCGGCCACAAAAACTACATGAAGCTAGGCCGGAGATTTAGCTCAGTGGTTCCAGCGCCTGCCTCGCAAGCACAAGGTCCTGAGTTCAATCCCGGTAACCACATACAATGCTGGGCATGGTGACTCACGCCCACCAGCCATCAATACCACATACCACAGTGCCACGCGTGGTGGCTCATACCTATAATCCAGCACTCGGGAGGCAGAGACAGGAGGATTGCTGAGTTCAAGGCTTGCTTGGGCTACATAGTGAGCTCAGGGCCAGCCTGAACTACAAAGTGAGACCCTGTCTCAAAAAAAAAAACCCAAAAAAACAAAAAACAAAAAAACTACATGAAGCTTCCTTTCTTCGCTGAAATGTTGGCTTGCTTCTTGACTGGCTTAAGAAGCCAGGAAGAACAAACACTTGTGTCTTTGCCAATGTAAAATCAGCATAACCTGTAACCACTGCCTTATGACAACTGGGACAGAGCATGATTTTCCAGTTACTCAAGTCTTCTTTTCCAACAGGGTGTTCCTGGGCACTTTTGAACAATTGTAACAGTCATAAAAGGTATTTGCTATTCCATTGTGTTCTGAGTGCTTCTGGTAGGTACAAAAACATAGGATATTTCCAAGCTGACTTTATGTGTCACATTATTATACTCAGGAATTTGCATAATTGGAACGTATTTTCCCTCTTGGATTTTGCATGGATATATACAAGTCATTTGAAAATAATGACAAGACTGCTCACCTCTCTAACAGACTTGTCTGTATATTGGCAGGAACACAAGTGAAAATACGTAATCAGGGCCCCCCCCCAAGTCCTGGCTCTCTCCATTTTCTTTTTCCTGCTCCTGGGGGCCAAAGCTAGGACCTCTGTATTGAGCTACTTTTCCAACTCCTCTATTTTTTAATTTTATGATAGGACCTTGCTAAGTCATTAACTTGCCCAACCTCCTGGAACTTGTGATCTGCCCGCTTTGGCCTCCCAAAATAGGGGGGTACAGGGGAGCCCCACCACATCCTGCTTCTGTCTTTAGTGCAGTATTTCCAACATTTCAATAAAAGATATAAGATCTGCTGCTTGGTTTTGTGGGTGCTATTTTTAACCAAAAGAAGGAATTTCCTTCTTATTTTAAATCTGCTAGTAGCTTTGTCTTTTTAAAATTATTATTAATATGACTTGGACAGTGCCTTTCATTAAGTCTACTACATAGGATTATATAGTTTTAGTACTTCCTTAACACTGGAAATAATAGGAACTCATTTCTGGAGACCAAACAATTGAGGAGTGACAATTAACCTGCAAGTAGTGGCCACCTTTACAGTGGGCAGTAGTCCAGCTGGACACTGCATCTGGTGGCAACTTTAATCAGAACCCAACACTGGTTTCACTGCATGCGATTTACCACGTCTCTCTGCGCCTCCCTCCTGCACGGCCTGCTCACCTCAGGCACGGCCTGCTCACCTCAGGCACCTCAGCCCACAGCTAACCCTCACCAAAACGAGTGGGAACCAAGCATCATGGGAAAGCTTCTCTGAAAAGAAGTGCAGACCTAATGGTGAGATAGTAGATGCCTCTTTGCTGCCAACAACAAAAAAAGCCACATTTAAAGAAAATGCCAAGAGTTCTGCTAAAACTGCAGGCTGACTGCAGTATTCATGTTCTCCAAAACTTCTCTGTAAAATGCGTGGTGATCCGCGACCCAACAAAACCACGTATCTTCAAAACTGCACTACCCCATGGAGATGAAATTCTCTGCGTGAAAACAAGTCTTTGAAGCTAAAAAACCTGAATGTGCAGAATAAAAGCAATTGGTGAAGGTCACACTCCACCAAACGAGTCTGCACTGAGAGCGTCCCACTTAGTGACTACCCCACACTGCTAAAGATCTGACTTCCACTGTTGGTTAAGGGTCAATCCTCTGCCCCTAAGTACATGTGCTGTAGCTTTTAGAGGAGGATACAGTTCAAAAGGTGGCATATGTCTCTTTGAGTTAGCACTGCACCTAGATGAACTGATGAAGTGGGAGAGGAATGTCAGGCCCAACTGGTCCACAGGACTCAGGTGCTGGAATGCAACTCAGGCCAGGGGGTCCGCCAGTGCTGACAAGGAACAAGGCTTACTCGTAGGTATTTTTCCACGAGGATGTGCACAAGGACACAGTAATGTACTTTTGTTTCCAACCAGCACCTCAGCTCAGAACTATTCAAGTCTGAGTGATTACATATTAGGAGAAGTGAACCGGTTGTTTTGTGTTGGTCCATACAAGGATGGAGCAGCTGGCAAGACCGGATGGTTTTTTGGTCTCACTACCTGGGTCACAGGTGTTGCTTCTGAATGTGAATCTATCTATGCATTGCATTGTCTACTTAGCCAAAAAAGTAGCCTGAACTTAACAAGTATTTACAAGATGTAATTAAAACGATCAACTACACAATCTTCTCTTCTACACAGAAGTGAACTATCTAAACGGAGATCACTGCCAGAGTTTTCGAGTTATGTAGGCACTCTAGAGTTTCTTTTAGAAAAATTCACCACTGGCAGCACATATCTGACATATAAGGGGTTGCAAAACATGCTTACTCATGCGATACATTCCACCTGTTCAAGGATCTCAGTCTGTCACTTCAGGAGGCAATGATAGCTGTGTTCAAGTTCACAAATCGAGTGGCCGCATTCAAAGCCAAACTGGAATTATGCAGAAAACAAGTAAACATTGGGACTTTTGACAGGTTTCAAACATTAGGAAAGATTCTGAAAGAGACTGAGCCACGTTCTCCTTCCTCCCAACTGGTGCATGTTCCTCTCTCAGTTTGTAGGAGTTTGAACTTTACTTCCCAATCACAAAAGACTCCCAGAATGAGAAGAACGGATCTGTGAATCAACTTTGTCATAGAAGAGATTCAACTGCTTAAGGTCATAAATGATCTTGGCTTTAAAAGTATATCTCAGACAGCTTCAAATTCCTATAGATTCTGGATAAAAGTCAAGATGAAATATCTTAACTGCCACAAAAACACTGAGAAGCCTGATTCCATTTGGGTTACAATGACAGCAACCAAAACAACAGAGTAGACTGGGCATAAGCAATATCCTTCGGGTGTCACTGACTCCTATGACTCCCGGGTGAGACTATTTGCAGGAAAACAAGCTTGAGGGTTAATTTTACATTATGGTGAATTACATAACTATCTCATTACTGTAGTATTGCTGCAGTAATAATAATAGGAACAAAATGCACAATAAATGTAATGTGCTTGAATCATCATAAAACATCCCTTTCTCCTGGTCTGTGGAAAAATAATTATCTTCCAGGAAACTGGTTCCTCATGCCAAAAAGGTTAGAGACTGCTGAGATAAGCCCTACTGGGTTGTAATATGGCATTTAAAAATACAGTAATGGTACAAATTTTCAATGTTGAGTGTGACCATGATGTGTACATAAAATGTACCTATATTAGAATTAAAAAATTTTAAAAACACAAACTTTAAAAAAGTGGGTGTCACCTGTTTATAGTTCTGGGGAATAATTCACAGTATTGTTTTTTAATATTCAGAATAAAACACTAGCAGTAAGTGGTGATTAAGTTTCCCACTGATTGTTTCAGACTCACTAGGGTAAACTCCAGATTTTATCTTGGAGGAACAGATATAAGCTGTTTATGGTCAGATTCCATCCCAAATGTGAAATGATGTATTCCTGCCTTAAGTTCACAATGGGGCTGGAACCCGAATATCGTACTACCGGGCAGCTCTGATATGAAAGAGTTATGCTCCTGTTGGCTTGAGCCACTGGTGGCACATGCATGGCTGTCCCGTTGGGTAGCATGGGACAAGTAGACCAGGCCACCGGGCAGCACAGTCACACATGTACCAGTGGCTTAAGCTTCTAAGAACATGGAAAATCTGTTTGTGTGTCCTTTGGAGAGACAGGTGACAAGAAAAGTGAAATGCAAAGGGAAGGGGGGACTAGGTAATATTTTTCCTACAATTTAAAAAAGTTTAAATTATTCTTATTAAGGAGTTACCATGTCAATGTCTTTTCAAAACATTCTGAAAGTAAGGATCTTACAGAACAAATATGAAGACATAAAAAGTCTGAATACTTATCAGCCTCAATGTATTAGCCCTGGGTTCTACTGACAGTATGTTTTGTTTTGTCCAGAGATTTTTTTTATAACAACCAGGCATGGGGTAAACATCTATAATCCCAGAACTCTGGGAGGCTGAGGCAGGAGGATCACAAGTTTGAGCTCAGCCTGGGCAACTTAGTGAGACCCTGTTTCAACATTTAAAAAAAAACTGCACAGTATATCTGTTAGAACAAAGGACCTGGAGTTCAATTCCCAGTACCAATTTTTTTTCCCCTCTTAGGAAGACTAGGTTGAGAGCCTCACTGCATGATACAGCTGCCCAGTGAATAGGTTCTGTCTCTAGAGCTGGAAAAAAAGTGGAAACAGAGACAAGGCCAAGTTCCCTGGGGACTCGGCCCAAACCATAGTGCCAAAAGGACATTAAGTTCCAGGCTTCCCTAAACCCATAAGGCCAGGTCCTGCTTCCCGGGCCAGCAGTTTATGCCTTGTACCCCCTCCAAATCGAATTTATCTCCAGATGATGAAAAAGCTCACCATGACCTCAGTTCGCAGCCAGTCTGTGGCATCAAAATAATGCTGCTGTCTGTTAATTCTGTTGGCCGCGGCACCAGAAAGGAGGTGAGGCAGGGACAGAGCACCGCGGTCCCTGCGGCTACGGCTGCGGGAAGACGGCCCCTGCTCTGCCTGCAGTGCTTTCACACGGCTCCTGAGAATTGTCAAGTCTGGCAAAGAAGCCTGTAGCTTGTGAAACACGGGCACGTTATCTTACGATGTTTGAAGTAACTAGTTAGCACAAAGGTAGTTAGCTGTAGACAGAATTTGGGAAGGGTTGGGCCGGAGGGTTAGCTCAGCGGTTCCGGCACCTGCCTCCCAAGTGCAAGGTCCTGAGTTCCATCCCCAGTAACCACATACAATGCTGGGTGTGGAGACTCACGCCCACCAACAATCAATACCGCGTACCACAGTGCCGGGTGTGGTGGCTCACACTTGTAATCCCAGCACTCGGGAGGCAGAGGCAGGAGGACTGCTGAGTTCAAGGCTTGTCTAGTGAGCTCAGAGCCAGTCTGAACTACAAAGCGAGACCCTGTCTCAAAAAAAAAAAAAATTTGGGAAGGGTTAAGAATAACTGAAACGGTGTGTATTTGTATCACAGAGAGAAAATGAAAGGCTCAAGGTAAAAATCTCAGGGTTAAAAAGCTCTCTACAAGAAACCAAAGCAAACCGAGGACTGCCACACATAGGCAAGAAACAGGGGCTGGGGACTTAGCTCAGCGTCTGCCTGGCAAGCACAAGGTCCTGAGTTCGATCCCTGGTTCCACATATCATGATGCTGGGCGTGGTGGCTCATGCCTGCAATCCCAGCACTCAGGAGGCAGAGGCAGGAGGACTGCTGTGAGTTCAAGGCTAGTGTGGGCTAAGGACCAACCTGAACTACAACGAAAGAAAGACAGAAAGAAAATAAAGAAACAGAAGGACCTCTGGAGCCGTTGTGCTTGGACATTACGGGTCTGGCACTGCCAAGAGGAGTAAGAAGCTCTAGTCTGCTATGGCACGGGAGGTGACCAGAGACGACAGTCACATATGCATTGCTACAGTTTGGATATGAGACGTGCCCACGGCTCACGGGTCAGGGCCTGGTCAGCAATGTAGCAGCATTCACAGGTGGGCCGAGGCAGGTGACTGGACCACTGGACCACCTAATTCATTTGTGGATGTGAACACTGATGAGTTCCCAGCTGAATGGAAAGCCAGGAGGCAGTCCCGGCGGAAAGAGCAGGGTGGGATGAGGCCCCTCTTTACAATCGTAACTCGTCCCTGGCGCCCCTTCCTAGTCCCTTCTGCTTCCACGGCTGCCGTCAGGCGGGCAGCTTTCCTCCTTCCGCCATGATGCTTCTGCCTCATCACAGGCCTGAAGCAGCCGAGCCAGCTCAGCAGGGACCGATAACCCCGAACTGTGAGCCAGAA
>PVIC010033140.1:0-20298 GCA_004025085.1 Thryonomys swinderianus
CTTTATTGGTACAATTTATATACATCTCAAAATCACATATAACATTGGGAAATTTGTACCAGTATATGCCACAAGTTAATTCTCATTTTTACCCATATTCCTACCCACTCCCCCCTCCTCCCCCCTTATACATGCTCTTTTATTTTCTTTCTGTATCATATTTATTCCTTCCCCTCATCATATTCCCACACCAAGTTTCTTCTTTTAATGATGAAGGCAAGTTTAGAACTCTCTCAGTAAAAGCATTTTCCTGCTGAGAATGGATTTACACCATTGTCTGTAAATCCATTGTATCATGATAAAAGTAGGACTTGGCTGTGTAGTTCAACTAAGAACTGAGAATCTCACTCAATCTCAGGCATAAGAAAAGAGAAAAGAAAAATATATACATGAGATTAAAGCAAAAATATTCTAAGAAGAACATACAAGAGAAACAAGACTCCAAACATAAAGAAAGTTTAAATACACAATAGTCTTTTCTTATCACTATACTTCCTGCAATTTCAGTTGCCTATAGTCAACAGCAATCCAAAAATATGGCAAGAAAAACAAATAAGTCACAAGTTTAAGATTGTAAAAGATCTAAATATTAAAAAAAGAAACATTATACCTGCTGGAAGATAAATAAGTAGAACTCTTGGAGACACTGACATTGGAAAAGACTTTATGAACAAAACCTTAGTAGCATGAGAACTAGCAGAAACAATCAACAACTGGGATCTCATCTTCTTAAAAAGATTCTACACAGCAAGAGAAACTACGAACAGAGCAAAAAAGACAACCTGCAATTTGAGAAAAAAAAATCTTAGCAGGGGTTTCTCAGACAATGACCTACTATCTAGATTATATAAGAACTTTAAAAAATCAGACCCCTTCCATTTAAAGAGCCAATTCATAAGTGGGAATCTGAAATGAACAGAAATTTTTTCAAATGAAGAAGCAAAAGCAGTGAAGAAACATGGAAAAATGTTCAGGATGACTGGTCATTTGAGAGAAACGGATGAAAACAACACTAAGATACCACCTTACTCCAGAAAGAGTGGCTGTTATCAAGAAATCAACCAATAACAAATGCTGGCAGGACTGTGGAGAAAAAGGAACCTTTTTTCACTGTTAATGGAAATGTAAACTGGTGCAATCACTGTGGAAATGAGTGTGGAGACTCCTCAGAACACTAGGACAAGAAGTCCCATTTGACCTTGCTATTGCCCTGGTGGGTACATTCATAAAATAATTAAAAGCATCATATCACAGTGACATATGTGCACCCATGTTTATACCAGCTTAGTTTGTCATAGCTAAAACTTGGAAATAACCCAAATGCACATCAACTGGAGACTGGATAAAGATCTAGGGTAGTTTTATAAAATGGAGTATTATTCAGCCATGAAGAATTACAAATCACAGACACTGATAACTAAATGGACACTCGATGAGGCCATACTCAAAAGTGAAATAAATGGGACACAGAATGTATATACCATATCCTTTCTCTAGTGTGGGAACCTGAAGGAGTAAACAAATTCCAGAAAGTATGATAGGTATTGTGAAAAAGGAAGGAAATATTCAAAGGGAAAGAGGAACTGAGTGGGGGCAGGGTAAAGCAAAGAGGTAAAAGAAAAAAATTGATGGTAAAAAGGAAAAAACAATCGCCGGGTATGGTGGCTCACGCCTGTAATCCCAGCACTCGGGAGGCAGAAACAGGAGGATTACTGAGTTCTAGGCTTGCCTGGGCTACATAGTGAGCTCAGAGCCAGCCTGAACTACAAAGCGAGACCCTGTTTAAAAAAAAAAAAAGGAAAAAACAGAAACAAAGCTTGTGTATGTATGGGGAGTGGAGGTTGAAGGGATGGCAGAGAAATGGGAAAAAATAAAAATCAAGACATTATATACAGGTACAATTTCTCAATGAGAAATATGATCATATTATATTCCTAAAATGTACCAATAAACTCAATTTATTTTTAAAAGCTTGTGCACCATTCTGGGCAACAAAATCTCACTCTGCCACTCCAGTGGTTTATGGTGGGAATTATGCTTTTATTCAGGGTTTATGTGTTATATTTATTATCTACATATTAGTTGTTTAATAGTCTTCTCCATCATCATATCAAGGACAGACAAATGTGTTCACATGCAGGTAATTAACCTGCCCCATAACCACAGACCTTAATGAAACAATATCCTCTACAAATGCTAAGAAAACCAGTTGGCAGTAGAAAGGAAAAATAAAAACAGCACAAAAATGAAAGTCATTCTTGGAAGCAACAGAAGAAGAAACAAAAGCAGGAACATAAAAGACAATTTGAAGCAAGAGAACTAAACAAAAAGACTTTAAAAGATCCAGAGAAGAAAAAAAAGGTCCAGAGGACAAGCAAAACAATGGAACAGACATTCATTTGGAACCCTTAAAAACAAGAACAATAAGACATAAAAATAATCAAAAATATAACTTATAAAACATTTTTGAGGTAAACATTTGAAGCTACCAATACAAAGATCACATCAGAAAAATGGATGTGAGTGATCAAACTGGTAAAATAGCTCTCTTTAGTTTTCTTGAAAAGAAAACTAAACTTCAAAAAGAAAAAAAAGATCTAGTCATCATTTCTAAGGGATAAAAAAGATCAGGATGCTTTGACTTTCCCATAGCTGCAATATAATGAAGGCAGAGAAATGTCAAGTCTGCAGAGAAAAAAAATATCATGTTCTCTAGAGATCCCACAGTTTAAGTATTTTCTTTATTTTAAAGGAGACAATATTTTTAGCAGTACATTTTAGGTATATACAATGATAACACTCATCATACAGAATGTGTACCTGTACATGACACATCTTCCTTCTTCTTTTTCCTATTCCCCTACCCTCCCTTCAACCTCATTCTTCTTGATTTACAAAAGCTTTCTTCCCTTTTTTCCCTTTTATTCCATTTTTTTCCTTATCCCATCCCTGCTCCAGAGACCAACATCATAAATTTTCATATATGGATAAAATTAAGACTTACTGCCCTCTGAAGATATCATAAATAAACCAATGACTCCACAAAAGCAAAAAAATGCCGAAAATACTTGTAGCAAGTAAGAAATACATTTGAGTGCAGAACTGATAAATCAATGAACTCCTAAGGATGGCAGTCACAGGTCAGTCTGGGGACTTTATTGACTTTGCCAAGATACAGGGGGCTATGACTCAACTGAGTAGAAGGCTGGTGAGGGGTTAGGGAAAAATGCTGTAAATGTAAAATGTAAGGTGATGCTGCTGGATTATTCTTATAAGACAGGTGAGGGCTTGGGGAAAAAACTAATAAGTGCTATTTAAAACAATAACATATAATGTAAATAACACTGTGTAAATAAAGGGGAAAGCAATGAAAGAAAAGAATGAGATGAGATCACTTAGTAAAAGATGGTACACTGAAAAGCTAAGTTGGAAGCAAAGTGACACAGTAAGGTTGAAGATCAGAGAATCAACAAATATCTGTCTGGCAAATATAAACAAAAGGCAGCAGAATCATGATAGTAATATCTGAGAGCTACACAACAGAAAGCACAAAATAGGGCAAACAGAGCATCTTTAGAACAAACCTACAACCCACAATAACAACCTACCAGTTATGAGGATTTCTGTACCAAAGAATATTCTTAACACATAAATAAAAAATAAAAAAGAAGCAAATAGAAACACAAGTAAATACAGGAAATTAATTTCTTTCTCTCAGTGATAATACATTAGGCCACAAAAGGCTAAAATTCCTGAAAATAAGAATAATCCAGACAGCATCACCTTACATAACATAAAAATTAATCACAAAATGAGGAAAAAGTCCTTCTGCACATAAGTTTTAAATCTCCTTCCAATACAAACATTCATCATAAGAAATTGCAAAGCATCTAGGAAATACCAATATTTCAAATACAACATGTCAGAAATAATAAAATATTGCTAGAGCAAAGAGAAATTTTTGTATTTAAAAATATATATAAATAATTAAGAAAATAATTTTATATGGTCTTCAAATTTAAAAATTGAGGAGGGGGCCGGAGGGTTAGCTCAGTAGTTCCGGCGCCTGCCTCGAAAGCGCAAGGTCCTGAGTTCAATCCCCGGTAACCACATACAATGCTGGGCGTGGAGACTCACGCCCACCAGCCATCAATACCACATACCACAGTGCTGGGCGTGGTGGCTCTCGCCTGTCATCCCAGCACTCGGGAGGCAGAGACAGGAGGATTGCTGAGTTCAAGGCTTGCCTGGGCTACACAGTGAGCTCAGGGCCAGCCTGAAGTACAAAGCGAAACCCTGTCTCAAAAAAAAAAAAAAAAAAAAAATTGAGGAGGAACAGAAGCAAAAGGAAACAAGTGAAAATTGACACAGAAAATAATTAAATGGAAGAAAGAAGAATTAACAATAGCAGAGCTCAAGTTTTAGAAGAAAAATGTAAATTCACAAACTATTAGCTACTTATGAAATATGAGGAAAAACACAAATGCAACAAATGAAAGTGGGTGGCTGGGTTTATTACCAGATCCAATAAACACATGTGAATCATTAAAGGAAATAATTAAACCCTCTCAGATTAATATTTGTAAGGGCATACTGTATTATACTCAATTCTGTGGTGTACATTTTAACAAGGTTTGAATCTGAGATTCACTTTTCTATTGATGGTATCCCACAATAGCTGTGGATAAATTTAGCTGCTGACTCTGGAGATGGACTGACATGTCCTCTACATTTTTCTCAACTATCCTTTCAGAAAAAAATATGAGTCCTGCTCACCAATTAAACAACATCCACTGTCACCTTCTCATAAAATAAAGGCAATGCCATCGTCAAAACTTCCAGAATGTGTAGCACCAATTGGAAGAAAATGTAACAGAAAAGAGTATTCATAAAGTGCTATACAGTACAGAAAACAGGGACATTGTATGGAAAAACTTGACCTCAAGGACTTTGCCTCAAAAAGCAATTCTGAAAAAAAAAATTAACATTGGAGTGAAATTTCATGAAATATCTCCAAACCTAAAACCATGCCATGACCCTGATCTCTGATGCAAAGTTTTGGTAAACAAGAACTCTAATGGGCTCTTCCATTCCTTCTCCCCAGTTCTATGGCCTGCTCTGAGGTAAAGACTGCCTCCACACAGTTCCCAGAAACTGACTGCTAGACTCTAAGATTTCTATATGCCAGCAGTCCTTGGGTATCCATGACTGTGCACTACTCTTATAGTAGAACATACATTGCATTGATATTCTTATATCCAACAATTTTCCATTATTATGATTAGAGATGATAGCACCCTTTAGGTACCAGTCCTTACCAGACCTCCTTTGTGATTCAGATTCTTCAGTAGGACACAAGACTAAGTTCACCAGAAGCCCTTTGGTGAGACATGATTCTTGACTCCAACAAACAAAACAGTAGGAAGGAATCCACACTTGGTCTGGGATCCAAACATCAGGGAGCTGAGGAGAATGCCCAGAAAAAATTATTAAAACTGTTCAATGTCTATAGTCCTACATATTGATAATGAGTGAATCACACTTTTTAGCATTTTAAGTAGTTTTCAAACATTATGGTGTGAATATGAATTTATATTCATTTTGAGAATTTAAAACTAAAATAATGACCAACATGAACTATAATATTGATGGCAAATATTTAAATAAACGGATAAAGTTAAGTGCTCTGGTAGCAATATAATCAGTATTTAACCATGAGCAAACTCTCCTTAGGAGGGGTACCAACATTAGCAATAAACTCAAGCTCATTGACAAGACCTCAAATGAGTATGCACTAACAAGGCAATGGTAACTATTATTGGATTAGTAAGAAATTACCATGTTGGTTCAGTGCCTTAAATCTGATGTCAATATGGTGTTCTCACTTTGGCAGCACATATATTAAAATTGATATCAATATGGTATATTTACTTTTTCCTGCATAGAAATTGTTAACTCAAATCCTGTATTTTAGTGGTAATTTTTTTTAAGTGGGAAAGTTTTGATGCAACATTTTTGTCTGATATTAAGAAATGTCTATTACAATTTGACTCACTAATGGTACTTCCAAAGATTTACCCAGAAAAGAACTGCTACATAGGAATACAAATGTGTATATAGTTGACATTCACTGTAAAATTTTCATAATTCTAAAAATTTGGAAATAATCTAAATCTCTTCAGCAAGGGACCAGTTAGACAGAGATAGCACACTCAATCAATCAAATACTAAACATTCAACTAAACAAATCCCTAACTCATTATTTACTTGTATGATCTGAATGTCTGTCTCCCAGAATTCATGTATTACAAAGTCATGTATTAGTAGTATTTGAAGGTGAGGCTTTGGGAAGGAAATTGGGTCAAAGGGACTTCATGAATAGATTAATCCATTCGTGGATTAACAGATTGTCTATTGAAGGAGTTGCTTTTATTTTATAAAACGGGCTCTCCTTGACAAATACCTTCTGTGTCACCATGTGATGCCCTCCACCATATTATGATGTAGTACAAGGCCCTCACCAGATACCAACCAGATGCTTCACTATGCTTTTGGATTTCCTAGTTTCCACACTAAATAAATCTCTACTATTTATTAATTACTTGGTTTGTGATATTCAGTTATACAGAAGAAAATAGGTCAAGACAGTACTGATACAAAAAAGATGTTGAAATTATGCATCAAAGTAAAAAAGGCCAAAATGAAGAAGCATATTATGAAATACTCATTTTTATTAAGTACACATAGTTTTATGTTCCTTTATTAGGTACACATATTTAAATATATATATATACATATTACACACTGCTAAAATTGTTTTTTTCTGAGGATTAATACAATAATGATTTTGTTTTGTTTTAAAATGTTTTAACTTTTCAGAGTGTTGTTCAATTTCCATGGGTCAATAGATCACAGATAGACCATTACCGGATCTTCTCTTTGATATGAACACCTGTAGATGCAAATGAGCTTTAGAAAGTATGACAGCTTTTATAGAGTGCAAAATTTCTATAGGAAACTTGGTGTGGGAATGTGATGAGGGGAAGGAATAAATATGATACAGAAAGAAAATAAAAGAGCATGTATAAAGGGGTTGAGGAGGGGTGGGTGGGTAGGGATATGTGTAAAAATGAGAATTAACTTGTGTCATATTCTGGTACAAATTCCCCAATGTTATACATGATTTTGAGATGTATATAAATTGTACCAATAAAGAATTCAATTTATAAAAAAATAAAATAAAATGTTTTAACTTTTCACGTATTTGTCATTAGTAGACTAAGAAAAAAATACAAATTCAAAAATACAGTGGGCCAGGCTGGAGATTTAGTTCAGTGATTTCAGTGCCTGCCTAGCAAGCCCAAGGTCGCTGGTTGGAACCCAGTAACTACATACAATACTGGGCATGATGGCACGCCCATTGACAGTACCACCTACCACAAATGCTGGGCTTGGTGGCTCAAGCCTGTAATCCCAGCACTTGGGAGGCAGAGGCAGGAGGACTGGTGAGTTTGAGGCTTGCCTGAGCTACATAGTGAGCTCAGGGCCAGCCTGAACTACAAAGCAAGACCCTGTCTAAAAAAAAAAAAAAAAAAAAAAAAAAAATACAGTGGGCCACGCCTGTAATCTCAGATACTCAAGAGGCTAAAGCAGGATTTTAGGATCAAGGATAGCCTGGGCAACCTAAGAAGTTGATATCTCAAAGTGAAAAATAAGAATTTTAAAAAGACCTGCAGATACAGCTTAATGCTATAGTACTTCTAGTTTCTATTTCCAGTACCTAGCTAGAAAAAAATTAGGATTCTGTCTCATTTGTTTTTCCTCTATAATATTTTAATAACATGTCCCTGAGAAGCAAGAAATCTGCAGTTTTGCTTCTGTCATTATAAAACAACTTAGAAACTGTCACTTCTCTGGTCAAACCATCTTTTAGAGCTTAAACTACATGCCCCCAAAATTCACATGTTGAAGTTCTCAGAATATGACTTCATTTGGAAATAGAGTTCTGGGAGCTGTTGTTATTTAAGATGGGGTCTTACTGGAATCCCAATAAGACAGGAATACACAACAAAAATCAAAATGCATACAAGACAAAAACACAGGGAAAGCATCATATAAGATGACAGTAGAGATTAAGGTGACATTTCTACAAGGAACACTAAGGGTTCTGAGCAAACACAGAGGCTATGCAACAGCTGTGGAACAGACTCTCATAACCCTAAGAGGGAATTCTGCCTCCAGACACAGAATTTTTTCCTGAGTTTCCAGATTTCAGTCTCAAAATTGCAACACTAACATTTTACCTGAATCTCTAGCTTGGCTATCTATCCTACAGATTTGGGACTTGTTAGGTCTCACAATTAAAAACAAAATCTAAGTGCATGTGTGGCTATGTGTGTGTGTTTGCATGTATGTATGTATGCATCCATCCCATTGGTTCTGTTTATCTGGAGAAAACTAATACATCCTTCCATTTCTAATTGGATTGAAACTCCATAACCTGCCATTCTTGACTCTCCTTAGCTGAATCAACCTTTCTGAGGGCATTTACTGGCCTCCATAATCTACCAGGTATAAGTATTCCATGTTTTCTCATTCCCATGATTAAGTTTACATCTTTAGCTCCATTCAATACACAAAATATTATATTATGTGAAATCAACAACACAAATTGTTAAACATAATCATTATCTTGTTTTTGTGCTACCACTGTTCATTTCACAAAATTAAATCATCTCCTTAAAAAGTTGATAATAACATCCTCTTAATACAGTTTTCCTTTAAAGTTTTCCCAAACATAAAATATAAAACAATTCTCCATTCTTCAGGCATGTATGGTTTAACTCATTTTTTAACAAATATCCATGGGCTTCTCAGCCACTGTCCTATCTGAAATCACACCTCCTTTTTTCATTATTTTATATTAGAGATTCTTGTACCAGTGGCATTTTGGGTCAGATAATTCTCTGATAGAAACTGAGGCTATGTTCTGCACAACAGTATGCTTAACAAAGTCACTGGCTTCTTCCCATTTAGTACTAGGGATACATCTTCATCCTCCCCACTTCTCTACATGTGACAACCAAAAATGTTACTCGAAATTCCCAAATGGACCCCGGTATGCAAAACAGCCCCTTGTTGTGAATCACTTGCCAATATAACACTCCCTTTGCTCTTGTCACAGTGAAAGATAAGAAGCAGTATCAGAAAATCAATGACAGTTTAGAAATAGATTTTTAGAAGTAGATTTTAGAAACAGATTGTTCTTTGGTTGAGGGAGAATTATTCAATACAGCTGTTATGTTAATGTTTCTCAAAATTTGTTATATATTAAAAGAGGAAAACAATTATAAAAGATAAATGTGTTTTGTTCTAATATTTCATTGGTTGTATGTTAAAGAAAGTGAACTAAGAATGACAATCTCTTTTAAGGGTTCCTTACTGAAATCCAGTGACTCATTCTCAATGAAGAATATATTTCATAACCAAATGAAGAAAAAGCAGTACTTCAAAATGGACAACATTGTACATACAATGCAGTGAAACCTAGTGACATAAAATACAGACCACCTGTTCTAATGCTTGCATGATGTTGGCTGTTACACTTAAAATGTCACACTTGGAATGACTGAGAGGTGAAGTCAACTCTTGATTTTTCCACACTAATGGAGACGAATATAGCTGACCTAGAAGGCCCCTGATCTCCATCCATAAACTTAAGTATGTGAGAAATATTTTTACCTTATACAACCTAATTTATATGTCAGGCCCTGAGGCAAGGCAGGGGTAAATTTAGAACACTTCACTATCACAATACTGTCTGGAAATTATGCCATTTCTCTGGAGGTTTTGCTAAGGAAGCACCTTAACATGATTGTAACATGAAGCATGAGAAGGAAGAGTACAAATGGAAACCTGCAGGCTGCCCCTCATGATAACCATCTTTCCGGCAACCTGGGACCCACCCAGATCTGTACACTGTGGTGCAATCACATTTAGATGGGGGGGTAAGGGGGATCTCCCAATGAGAGTCCATCTTAGATCCACCCAGCAGGGAACCTGGATGAAATGGAGTGGATATGTTCTTTTACCCCAGCAGAGCATGCAAAAGAGTTCTGTGGAACTGTCTCATCACTGAAATCGACTCATTTTTATTGTCACAACTCCCTGTGTTTCCTCTTTTCCCCTTCCCTTTATACGCACACACACACACACACACACACACACGCATGCACGCACGCACGCACGCACGCACGCACGCACTCTCTGGTGAGTTTACCTCTCCAGAAAATAAAAGCACAATCATCTAGGATATTTCTTGCAAGTAACTTGTCACCACCTTGAGACATTCCATTATCCTAAAGGTGTGAGCTTTCTGCCGCAAATTTCCTGGATTTCTACGGAGTTTTTGTGCTGTTTTCTTTTTCTGCTTACTATCTTGGCAATCCTTTGCCTGAGATGCCTAAGCAGAAAGCAACTTTGATGTCTAAATGGTAATAAATGGAATTAATCAGTTGGATGGTAAATAGATTTATATTTCTTAAAGTACTATAATTAAACTACTGGATTTACTTAAATTCTTACTTGATTATGAGTTAATATTTGATTATGTTAGGCCAATGTTTTGAGAACTGAAGTCAAACAGAATAATGAAACATTATTCATTACTAAGCTTTTCTATCAATTCCTTCATGAACATCTTCAAGTATTTCTTTGGAATTAAAAAAAATACAATAGTGCCGGGTGTGGTGGCTCACACCTGTAATCCCAGCACTCGGGAGGCAGAGACAGGAGGATTGCTGAGTTCGAGGCTTGCCTGGGCTACATAGTGAGCTCAGGGCCAGCCTGAACTACAAAGCGAGACCCTGTCTCAAAACAAACAAACAAACAAACAAACAATAGTATTGCCAACAGAAACTGAAGCATCTAGAGGAGATAAATTAGATATATATGGGTGATTCTGATAAAAGGGTATAAAAATCATAAGTCCTGAAGCTTCACAGCATTTGTCTCAAGATGTAGACATGTGTTGCAGACTTACAACACTAATTTCATACTACTTTTATGTCTGAGCTTCTAGGTTTTGTTTCAGAACGAGACAAAATCAAATCCTACATGGTAATATTAAGACTAGTTTTCAGTCTTCTGCCAGGTAACTAGTTTCCATATTGGGATCTTGGGAACTAATTAATCCTGTTCCCTCCACCCCTGGAATAGAACTGCTTCCAAATGGCCTTATCAAGTAAGTTTATTTGACTGTAAAACCAATTTGAACTTATTTAAGATTAAAGAGAATATACTGATTCTCATAGCAGAAAATTCCAAGTTAGAATGATTTTAGACAAGCTTGATAAAGATCTCCTCCTTAGGGGCTGCCTGGTGGCTCCTGACATTTTCCAGGCTTTCACCCGAGGCATCACAAAGACAGCAATTTTGCAATAGTTTAAACAAAGATCAGGGTTTAATACTGGGTCTTATATTAACCTACTCACTGTCATCATGAGAAGTGAATCATATAGTGATATCTGGTGGGGGGGTTACCAAAGGTCTTCCATAAAGAGGCAGATGGTGAACATTTTGGCTTTGCAGCTCACATAGTATATCATAGCCTCTCAGCTCTGCCAGTATAGAGTAAAAACAGTGTATAAATGAATGAGCATGGCTAAGTTATAATAAATATTTATTTTGGACACTGGAATTTAAATATTATACAAGTTTTACGTATCATGAGATTTTATCCTGTTAATTTTTTAGACCATTTTAAGTGGTTAAAAACCATTCTTAACTCACAGACTTTCTAAAAATAGGCAGCATTCTCTAGATTACCTATTTCACCTGAAGCAAATAGACTGAAAGCAAAAGATGGGTGTTTTCTTCAAAACAAAGCTGGGATCTTAAGTTCTAAGCAAAAAACTATAAATGTTCCCCAGCACCATGATGCTTTATTATTTTAAGCTTGAAAATATATTATCCAGTGAACTCGCAGAGCTCATTCTGAAGACAGAGGCATAACAGCCCACAGTAGCTCCTCAGTGCTGTATCTACCCCCACCAACACTACCACTGTCCCAGAAGTAGAGCCGTATAACTGTCTACCTTCTGTGATTTCAGCAAAGCAAACAGGCTACCAGCCCGACGGATAGCTCTGCGCTCGTGCCGCACCAGCACTCCAAAGTCCTGATACAACCACCAGTGCAATAGCACCACCTTGGGGATGCTCCCCGGGTGAACCTGAGAGCCTGGACGTGAAAGTTAAGGATCTATCTATCTCTCTTTTACTTTCTAAAGATCCAGATGATGCCAGTGAAGAGATCTATCATCCTAGAATAAGAGCATTCCAAGATGACCAACGGTATCTGATGAATCCCGAGGCTCACATTATTCACCTTCCAGTCTGGCTTCCCCTAAAATGGAAAGGTTTTGAATGATGTTCTGCTCTATGACATATTATTCTAGGATTGGGGGGGCAGTTGTTATTGTTTTGTTTTTAGTTTTGGTCTTTTGAGACAAGGTCTTGCTCTGTAGTTCAGGCTGGCCCTGAGCTCTCTATGTAGCCCGGGCAAGCCTCAAACTCAGCAATCCTTCTGCCTCTGCCTCCCAAGTGCTAGGATTACAGGCGTGAGCCACCAGGTCCGGCACTGTGGTGTGTGGTACTAGGGATAGAACTTGAGACCTGTGCTTGCCAAGGTAGATACTGGAACCACTATCCAAATCCCCAACCCCATAATGTTCTAGTTCTTGGCACTGAAGTTCCTGTTTACTGCGATCACTGGTTCACTCCCTAATCCCCCTGACTCTAAACCTGTTATTTTTAAATAAGCTATACAATAGTATCCTAGAGGTGAGAGGGTTTAAAAATATTAAGATCCATGCTTCTCCCTAGGCTGCTGACTCAGAATTTCTATGAGTGGGGGACACAGACATCATTTAAAGAGAAAATAATGTTCAGACGGGATGAGAATTTGACCCTTAGCCATCCATCTAACATTTATATTCCTTAAATGAGGGATATCCTTTTTCAGGAAAATCTCAGTGTGAAACAACTTGTGTCCTTGAACATAATGCTGCAGAAAACTGATCCTGAAATCAGTTTTCCTAGTGGGAATATGAGCTTTTTAAATCCTCCTTTGGCATATAGAGGAAACTTCCTTTGATTTTGCTCTATAACACTACAGCTAAGGTTAAAACATAACTCACCATTCTCCCAAACTGCTGTGATGATCAGGTTTTTTTATCCCTGGAACAAACTAACTGACAAGCATAGCTCAAAACACAAAAAGTTTATTTTGGCTCACTGTTTCAAAAGTTTAATACCTGAGTCAGCTGGCTCTAAAGCAGAAATCTGGCAGGAGGACATAGCTGCTATCTCATGGCAGTCTATAAGCACAGACAGCAAGGAAAAGAAGAAAGAGCTGGGTATGGGATATAGGCTCCTCCCCCACTGGGACCTGTTAGCTCCAAATGGGTGTCATCTCCACCAGCCTGTTCAACTAATAAATTAATTCATTGATGCAGTTAATGCCCTCAGGACCCACTTACTCTTCCAGACCTAAACTCTGAACAATGCTGCAGTGGGGATCAAGCCCTCAACATGTGAGTCTTTGAGGGTACACTACATAAGCCATAATAGCCCTTTAATCTCTCCGAGCATCCAAAAAAACCAAACAAACAAACAAAAAAGAACTGCTTCCTGTTTGCCTGTTGACAAGCAGTCTTGATGCCTTGAGCATCTAATTCCTTTTTCTTGGAATGCTCCAATCCAAGTGAATCTCCAATCACTTCAGTCCCATCTTCAACTGCTAAATTTTTCTCAAGATAACAAAACTTCCCTGAAGATGAGAAATGACTATATATTTGTGCTACAGCATTTCCTGCTTTTTGCTATTATAGTGTTTAGCACATTGTATTCTATTGCTTTCCATCAAGTCTAAGACACTATCAATTATGAAACATACTATTAGTTTATAACACTGAGGAACAGAAAAAGCTGTCAACAAAATTATTACAAAGCCATATGACTTAGTTTTTTACTTTATACATATTGAAAGAGTTCTTTTAGTATAATTGTAAAACATATCTAAGAACCCAAAGTCTTGATGGCATTTCTTACTTAACCAAGGAGACCAATTGATAGTCTCAATTTTTTTCTATCAAGCAACATGTCACTATTCAAACTTGGCATGATGTTTCTATTATTGAAATCTGACACTTTAATGATAGTCCTCCATGAGGAATGAATTGGCCACATCAGCTCCTTGTTGTTCTAAAATTTCCTGTTTTCAAAGGGATTTAACAATTTTTACTGCCTCCAGTTGAATTGCTAGGCATATGATACCAGAAATTCTGTCTTTCATGCACTTAGAAATCACCTATGGATCTTGTTAAAACGCAGATTCTGGTTTTGCAAGTCTGAAGTGAGGCCTGAGATTCTGCATTTGTAACAAATCCAAATGTGTGGATGTTCCTGGGCCAAAGTGCATACATTTTACACGCTATGCATTTACTGCACTGATACAAATATGTGTTCCATTGTTTTTATCTTTTCCATGCACATGCTAACACTTCATTCTAATGCAGAATGAGTGGAATTCTTAAAGTCATCTTAAGTACCAATTAAATTGGAGTAAGAACAACACAGTTCCCTCAGTGAAGGGAAGATAGTTATCGACAGTTACGATTGAGCCTCCACTGACCCAGGGAACATTTCATGCTGCTGCCCAGCCACAGTGCCATCACAGTGACACCACCCACTGTGAAACACAACCTTATCTCCAAGATGTGAAATTTGGGGAAAACATGTGCTGGTAGTGCTGCAGGGCTGCAGTTTCTGTGTTCTTGCCCTTTTCTTCAACTGTGCAGTGAACTACCTGAGAGCAAGGAATAGAAAAGCTTTGACAGAACGGCAAAACATAGTTGGCCAAGAGGTAAGTAGGTATGACATAAATGTAGTCCTGATACTCCTGTGATGCTGTTTCAGCAGCGTCAGGAGTTAGTGACTCACACTTATTTATAACTCACATGTATCTCAAATGCTGTCTGGCTGCTCCTACCTGCAGTTTAATGTGGGTAAACTGAGGACAACCAATGAAACTTATCAGCTAAGAACAGCCCAGGGTGATAGAGGAAATGGTTGTGCTATTAAAAATAGCTCACTGTGATTCTTACTGAGATTTTGCTTATTATGATTTGCTTTTTATCTGCTATGCCTTGATCACTTCCACTCTCTTGGCTAGACTGTTTCCTTTTTCCTTTTTTCTTTGGAATGTTATTCACTTGGGTCTTTTAGTTCATGACCATCCCTGATAAAAAGTGCATGAGTCCTCTACCTCCAAGAAGAAATGTGGGAAAGAATTATGTTAGC
The DNA here is from genome assembly GCA_004025085.1 of Thryonomys swinderianus. Lineage (NCBI taxonomy): Eukaryota > Metazoa > Chordata > Mammalia > Rodentia > Thryonomyidae > Thryonomys > Thryonomys swinderianus. The sequence goes on from PVIC010033140.1 coordinate 15,361, forward strand.
ATTTTGTAAAAGCATTTCATGAAATAGTGTGTTCATTAATGCAAAAATTAGAAATATAAATTAAGTAATTATTATTGAGAAAATAATAAGAAATCTTAGTATCTGCAGAAAAATAAATTTTAATTACCTGATTTTAAATTCCCAAAGTGTGGTATAATAATACAGCCACTATTCAAATAAGAAAAGTCCTCCATCTAAAGAAATATCATTGAAATGGTAATGGACTTTTTATAGTCCAAAGCATGAGAATTTAAATAGAGTCATTATATTTTGGAGCTAAAAAAGACCTTGGAAATCATCTTGTCTAAATCCCTCATATTTATAGGGTTGTGATTTTTATAGATCTTTCCATTCTTGTAACTCTAATATTCCTTATAATTGTAACACTGTTCATATGAAACTATAAGGTTGTTAAAATAGTTCATTCATAACAATAAAATTTTTTATATTAAATCATAATATTTTAAAGTTAAATATTTTCCATTTAGAGAAGGGAAGTGAAAAATATCATTAGAAAAGTCTCTGCCTATAACTTCTACCTTATATAGTAGAAGTCATTAAAAAATGCAACTAGAGATCCTTGCTAGGAAGATATAAAACCAATAATTTTCCTCGTCAAAGGCACTAAAAGCAGCATTATTTCTTGCAAGACTTAAGAGATGGAGAACTTAGGGAAATTTTCCCTTTTTATTTTTTGGACAATATTCTTTATAAGGGCAGAGGATGTAGCTCACTGGTACCATGCATACCTAGACAATATTCTTCAAAAGTTAGAGGAAAAAAATCTTCAAAATTTAACCCAAATTTTCCTATAAAAGACAGTTCTTCTCTTATTAAAGAAGTCATTTAAACTGAGCATCATAGTGTATGTCTATAGTCCCAGCTACTCTGGATGCTGAAGTGGGAGGACCGCTTGAGCTCATGAGTTCAAAATCAGTCTAGGCAATGTAGCATGATCCTGCTTTAAAAAAAAATTGAAATTAAGATTCTTGCATTCATTGCATCTTCCTAACATAATTGTATCAGGTTTTGCTAGACTTTGAGGTGGAAACCAAAGGCCATGTGTGAGTGTGTTCAATGCACAAGTGTTTTGTGGATATCACCTTTAATAATTGTATAGAATTGGGCCAGGGAAGTAGCTCAGTTGTCCTACATCTGCTTGTCAAGCACAAGGTCCTGAGTGCAATTCCCAGTACTGAAAGAAGAAAAAAAATAATTTTATGGACTGAATTGAAATGGTTTCCTAATGGGAGAGTCTTCTAACACACCCAATTGATTTCTCAGCAGGGTCTATGGCCATACCACTCTGAACACCCTCAATCTCATCTGATTTCTCCGTGGAATTACCTGAGAAAAAAATTTTATGTATTTTTGGTTCCCAAACTTACACAGTTAGGTATGATTTATTTGTGGGACTAAAACTATTAACATAAATGCAAACTATATTTCTTATTTAAAACCTTCCACAATTTAAAGGAGCCCACTGGATTTTCTTTAAGTGGACTCAGCAATAAATATGATAAGCTGAGTGAGGCCAGACCTTCTCTTTCCTCCCCTTCTCCTTCTTCTTCTTTCTTCCTCTCCTTCCTTATTGATATATAATTGGCCACGCCATTCACTCATTTCAAGTGCACAACAAATGATTTTTAATATATTCATAGAGCTGTGCAGCCATCATCATTCAATTTTAAAGTATTTCATTACCCACCAAAGTTACCCCACATCATTAACACATCCCACCATTTTCTCCCATTTCTTCCCAATTCCCCTCAGCCTCAGAAACCACTAGTCTACCTTCTACACATTTGCCAGTTCTAGACATTTACACATGATTTGTGTATTCCTCTTCATATAAGTGTAATCATACAATACATGGTATTTTGAAATTAGTTTCTCATAACTATGCTATATTGTATCTTCATAGTCATCTCAAATTTGTTCTTATTTCTCTTGTGATTTTTTTTTTGGACCTCAGTTTCCACATATTTGTTAATGTCTCAACTTCCTTTCTGTTATTAATTTCTAATTCTGTTCTACTGCGGAATACTTATTTCATGATTTAAAACTGACTCAGTACTGTTTTATGGTTTACCATAGAGCCCATCTTAGAGAATGTCTCACATGTCCTTGAGAAGAGTAAGTTTTCTGATGTTGTTGGGTAGTTTGTTCTGTAGACATCTCTTAGGTCTACTTAATTTATAATGCTTCTTAAGTCTCTTCTGTTCCTCCTTCCCTTGCCTCTTGTTGCTCTTAGGCCTGGTTGTTCTTGTTATTGAAAGGGAGGTATTAAGTGTCCAACCATTACTGTTGAACAGTCTATTTGCCACTTCAGTCTTGTTAGAATTTTCTTCGTTATTAACTGTTAGATGGTCTATGTTTAGAATTGTTAAATATCTCCAATGGATTAACCTTTAGTCATTGTAAAAGTCTTTCTTTATCTTTAATAATTTTTTATTTTAAAAGACTATTCTGTATGATAACTGTATATCTATCTTTCTTGTGGTTCTTATTTGCATGTTCTTTCTTTCTTTCTTTTTTTTTTGTTTGTTTGAGACAGGGGTTTTGCTTTGTAGTTCAGGCTGGACCTGAGCTCACTATGTAGTCCAGGCAAGCCTGGAACTCAGCAATCCTCCTGTCTCTGCCTCCCGAGTGCTGGGATTACAGGCGTGAGCCATCACACCCTGCACTGTGGTATGTGGTGTTGACTGCTGGTGGGCATAAGTCACCACGCCCAGCATTGCATGTGGTTGCCAGGGTCAAACTCAGGACCTTGCGTTTGTGAGGCAGGCGCTGGAACCACTGAGCTAAATCTCTGGCCCTGCATGTTATTTCTTAATTATTTTATTTTCAAATGTAATGTAATATAAAGTGTGTCTTCTGTCCAGTTGAATTTGTTTTTATATGTGATCTACTGTGTCTGCTTTTTAAGTTGATTGCTCAATACAGTCTCAGTTAGCATGTGATCTTTTTTTGGCCATGTCTCATGTCCTTTTTTTGTTGTTCTTATGTTTCCTCTTTATGGGTTTCTTTTGGGCTAAGTAAATATTTTCTGGTTTCATATTTTAATTTTTAAGATTTTTAATAGTGTTAAATAAATAGCTACTCTATGGCTTACTATATAACTGAACTTATTAGAATCTACTTCAAATTTATACCAACAACTTCAATGATACTTTCTTTACCTTTTTTGTGCTAATCTTGATCATATTAAATTGACATATGTTGTAATTTAAGACAATGTTATAATTTTTATTTTATATAACACATAAGGAAACTGGGAGGAGAGCAAGTGTGTGTGTGTGTGTGTGTGTGTGTATATAGTTATATAGTTATATGAACCTTACCATTTACTATTTCTGGTTCTCTTCATTAGTGTTGGTACTTGTGTGGATTATTCACTTGTTCTGTGAATTCATCTGATGTATTTTCCTTACTCTCCCTATCTTGGTTTTACCCACTAACTCTATACATTTGTCAATTATTATTACACTCTTGTATGTCATGTGCCTAGTGACACAATTATATACACGTTGCTTTATATAATTATTTTTAAAAATTAAGAAAAGATGGGGCCAGAGATTTAACTCAGTGGTTCCAGTGCCTGCCTAGCAAGCACAGGGTCCCTGGTTCGATTCCTGGTAACCACATACAACAATACTGGGTGTGGTGACTCACACCAACCAGCAATCATTGATACAGAATTAGGGAAGCTAGCAGCTCAGTATGATATGTATACAGGCATATATGTTAATAAAAATGATTAAGAAAAGGATCAAAAATATACCTCTAAAAACCCCTTCACCCCAGATAACTGTGCACATAACCAAAGCTTTGACTTCTAAGGAGCAACAGTAAAGGTTGCAGCCACTGAGGAATATAGATACCACTGAAATAGTTTAATCTAATTACCCAAAAAAGTCAACAAGAAAACAATAACAAGCTTGGAGATGGAATTCAGTATGCTGAGTGGTGACAGTATTTTAATTTAAGTATCCAGTTTTCAATTTTCAATTATATGTAAAGAAAAAAGAAAGCACAACCCATATATGGGACTGAAGACCAGATAACAAAACTGTCCTAGAGACCATCTGATAGAAATGAGCATTTCCCTTAGATGACTACAAAATTCCATAAGCTGCCTTGGCCCTAACTGAGCCCCAGTTCTCAGTTACTAATCTCCCTATCTAGTTCAAGCACATTGGCAGTCCTCCCTAGTTAGTAGGTAAAAAAAAAATTAGAAAACAAAAAATATTTCTCAATTCCTTTCCAGGAAGGACAAAAAGTCAGAAAACCACATATCAAAAATAAACTATAACTTTGGTGACCTCTTGTGGGATACTATATGAATAGCCCATAAAACAGTTTCAGAGTAAAGCCTGAAACAGGTTTTCTTTCTAAGACCAGGAATACATTAATGGGATTGCTAAAACCCAATGCACTTGTTTCAACCTGGAAATACATACATAATATATATCAAATATGTGTTTGTGACTGTACCGGCCTATGAGAGCTTTCATATATATAAACACACATCAGGTGTAATTTAAAATAAATATTAAATATGTTAAAACATCCTAGAGTCTTTTTTTTTTTTGAGACAGGGTCTCGCTTTGTAGTTCAGGCTGGCTCTGAGCTCACTATGTAGCCCAGGGAAGCTTCAAACTCAGCAATCCTCCTGTCTCTGCCTCCCGAGTGCTGGGATTACAGGAGTGAGCCACCACGCCCGGCACTGTGGTATGTGGTATTGATGGCTGGTGGGCGTGAGTCTCCACGCCCAGCATTGTATGTGGTTACTGGGGATTGAACTCAGGACCTTGCGCTTTCGAGGCAGGCGCCAGAACCACTGAGCTAACCCTCCGGCCCAATCCTAGAGTCTTTTGTTCTATCCATAGAATAAGAAGAACCCACTAACTATCCATTAAGAATTTCATCCTTGCC
>PVIC010033141.1:0-19995 GCA_004025085.1 Thryonomys swinderianus
AGGAAGATGGAGATTGAGCACACTCTCCCATGCATAGAGACTTACCTGTAGTTGACAGGGTGACCCCTGCTCCCCCTTGGTTGTGACTCCTTCGCTCGTCCAAGAGCTAACCACACTAGGTACTCATCCTTGCTCCCCTCCCCCAGGGTTAAGGAGAACGCAGTAGGACTCTGGGTCCCCACAAGAGATGCCTGGGTGCAGAAGGCTAGTGGGCTGGCGCCAACGGGTGTCACAAGGCTACAAAAGCCACAGGTAAAGGCAGCAGCTTCTGGGTCCTCAAGCTATTGGATTGTGCTGTTTGGATCACCACACCAGAAATCCCTCGAGGATCCTCCCCCACACACCCAGAACCCATTTAGAAGATAATATCACAACAAGGTTTCACTGGGCTGTGCTATCCGACCAATCAGAGCTAACACGTTAGATCAGCCAGTCAGATATAACCACACTGTACCCACATCCTGTCTCTGTTCTCTATATAAGTCTATGTAACCCTCATAAAAAGCAGAAGTGTTCCCTGAAACCTCCCCAGAGTCTGCTTGGTGACTCTGTGCCTCACCTTCCCGGTTGGAGCCTCCGAACCCTGCTCCTCTGTGGTGATCTTCACGGACGACAACACCTGCCCTTCTTTGGTAGTCTACTGACTTGTGGGATGTGGTAAGAGCAGTACTGACAAAAAAGTACTGAATTGCTAGAGGAAAAGTCTATGAAAGTTACTCTTTGCATTGCTGAGACAAAATACCTGACATCCGCAAGTTAAAGAAGGAAAGGTTCATTTCAATTCACAGTTTATAGAGGTTTTAGTCTGTCATTGACTGGCTCCAAGGCAGTGTGGCATGGGACAAGGGCCTGCAGAGGAGAAATCGTTCATGGCAGAGCAGGCAGGAGGAAGCAAGCAGCAAGTAGCCTGTTTTTCCCTTTCATACCATCCAGCGTACCAGATTCTTGGGTGACGCCACACAACCATAGTGGGATTTCTGTCTTTAGTAAATCCATTCGGCCACACCTAGAACCATGCCAGTTGTAGTCAGTATACTAATCTACCACACACCCTCAATCTCAGTGTCACACCTAGATTCAACCACCTTAAAAAAATCACAGGTATGAATGCATGAGTCTTTGGGGGGACATCTAGATATAAACTGTAATAGTTGTAGAAAACTCCATTTACAAAGAAGTTTGGAGGCTTTTTTTTTTTTTTTGAGACAGGGTCTTGCTTTGCAGTTCAAGCTGGCCCTGAGTTCATTGTGTAGCCCAGGCAAGCCTCGAACTCAGCAATCCTCCTGTCTCTGCCTCCCGAGTGCTGGGATTACAGGCATGAGCCACCAGGCCCGGCACTATGGAATGTGGTGCTGATTGCTGGTTGATTGCTGGTGGGCGTGAGTCACCACGCCCAGCATTGTTGTATGTGGTTACCGGGATCAAACTCAGGACCTTGCGCTTGTGAGGCAGGCGCCAGAACCTCTGAGCTAAATCTCTGGCCCAAGGAGGCTTTTATCATAAGCATTTAAAAGCTCTGAGAATCCCTGTTGGTGTGCCTGTGGTAGAGACTGTGACAAGAAGGAGCAGGCCAGAGGGAAATGTTGTGTCAGAATGGGTGGCTGCTGATAAAGGTCCCCTGGGGACACTGGGGTCGCTGGACCCAGGTGGGATCTGGTCTACTCTGCGGAGCAGGAACAATAGCATTAAACAGCCTCTGGTCTGGCAGAGTAATGATCTCACAGGGACCTTGTCCTCATCCGTAAAAAGAAGACAGTAAACCTAATGCATTGTATCTGAAACACTCCAGCTGCACTGTACTTCTTCCCATAGGCAAGGTGAGATGTAGTATGTGTGGTACTTGACTCAATAGTGTTATGTGCAGTTAAAGAAATTATAGACAAGAAAGTGTGGACCTCGTCATTTCACCTCCTTCAGTTCCACTAAGCTGGGGCCAGAGCCTCTATGGGAAGCATGGCATTCGCTGCAGGCATTTTTTACAGGAGGCTGAGGGACAGCCTCCATGGAAGGAAGGAAAACTTCCAACTCTCTTCCATCAGCTCCGGAAGCACAGGGATTGCTCTCCCAGGACAAAGGAAATGCAGAAGCCAGAGACAGATGAGTGTAGTGAGTCTCCTGTTCCCACCAGTGGAGTCCTGGACAACCTTAAAGCCGGTCAGCAGGGACAGGAAGCCAACCCTACAGGTATGATATAAAGCAGATCATGTGCAAAACTGTAGAGGAGATGCTAGCTAAGGTGGGAGATGTGCTTTGAGCTCAAATAGAGAGTATGCCCAAGGGGGAGGAGACAAAGCAGAAAAAGAAAGAACTGAGGGCAAGAGAGAGGAGGGGACCAGGAAAGAGGGAGGGAGGAAAATCAAGCCCCTGAGAGGACCTGAAGTCATCAGTGTCTCTCCTCACTTGTTCCTGGCACTGCAGACAAGGAGAAAGTAGGCTGGGCTCCCAATGACCACAGCCAGCCTCCTGCAAGCCTTGCCTCCATTATTTGGGTAGTAATCTAGCCCTTGTTTCCTGGTCTCTGCAACCATAATGGGAGCAAGACTTTTCTCACGTGGTTTTTTTTTTTTTTTTTTTTTTTTATCAGAAGAGTTGCCCACAGTCTGCTGTCTGGATGGATGAGCTGTTCTGTGCCCCTTCTGGGAGCCCAGGGTAAGCAGGGTTCCCAGACATCCCACACAGCAGGGAGGTAGCCAGGGACCAGGGTGTGGCCTGGAATCTAGGTTTCTGTGCTTCCCCAACATAGCCTGGGGACCTGATGGTGTCGGAAGGATCATGGTTGCTGTAGAGGTCTCCAAGGTGCAGCTGGGGAAAAGAGGGAGGATACCTCCCTGCAGAGGTCTGCATCTCTGCTCAGGTGGCAGCAGCTCTGCCCACTGAGCCTCTCTGGCACAGTAGAGCAGAACTGAGGCATCAGAAGAGGGCAGGGAAAGTGTGGACAACTGGGTTTCCTTGAGTGGAGTTTTCTACCAGCACCAATGAGTCAGGTTCCACAAGAGCTGTTTCCCATCTTTTCTCTGCAGACATCTGAGGTCATATGAGCAGGGTGCATTTTTTTGTTCTGATTTATAAATGAGCCAAAGATCCCGATGAAATCATGACTCACCCAGACCTAATGACCATTTAATGTTGCCCTTATATCACTTTAGAAAAATAGCTCCATTTATTTCATTTAGATCCACGCAGAAAGATTTTGCAAGATACAACCCCTGCGTTCTGAGGTTTTTCCACTTCTTGCTGGTCTCCTTGACTCCCGCTTCTGTCCATCTCTTAGCAGCTGTGTTTTCTGCAAAACACACTGCCATCTGTCAGCAAGGAGCGAAACTGGTAGCAGTAGCAGCTAGGGGACAGTGAAAGCATGGCTGTGCTTATTATTGGTAGTATTATTAGCAACAGAGACAGCATCAGCAAAGCACTGGTGGCAGAGATGGTGATGGTACTGGGGGAGGAGAAGCACTTGCAGCAGGGGCAGCAACAGCACTACCAGGAGCAGCACTGCTTGTTACATTCGCAGCTTTCATAGTACTAGGAGCAAAAGTAATAAGAGTCCCAGCAGCAGCAGAAACAAGCAGTTGTTATTGCTGGGGCCTAGAGTGTCCCCGGAAGAGGCGGGGCTTTGCGTGGCAGCCGCCATATCTGAGTACTCTCAGCAGCAGCGGTGTTCGCGGCGGACCAGTCCCAGCAGCTGCCTTAGTGGGACCAGGGACCCCAGCAGGGACAGAAGCAGGTGACTGATGGTCAGGCTTCTTCCAGATGACAGGGAGTCCCTGGGGGTAAGGACGGCGTTTGCTCAGACCCCCGTGACTGCTGTGGCTGGCGGCCTCCGGGCGCTCCTGTGGTTGCAGGGCGCTCAGGGATCGGGCCTGGCCGGGGCTTCCCAGGGCTGAGCATCCTGAGAGAGAGCGCTGGCTGGAGGGCAGACCGCAGGACCTGGGGCATCTGGCTCCGTGGTGTGGGCTGGACAGAACACGGCCATTGCTACCGGCTCCAAGGTTGCTCACTTCGGAGCCCGGCCTGACTCCACATACCCAGAAGGGCCCCCCCCACCCGTGCCAAGAGGGGCAGCTTGGCTTCTCCCTGTGAGGATGGTGCTCCTGAAACCAGGGGCTGGATTGTGCTGTGGCTCCTCGCGTGCTGTGCTGGCGCAGGGGACAGAGCCTTCTGGGGCCTGCGTGCATGCTGAGGGTCAGACACAGAGGCCCAGGTGCTGTCTGTCCTGCGTCCACTCTGTCCTCCCCGTCAGGCCTGCACCGTCCCAGGGCTTTGAAGGTGGCTGAAGCACGCTGGCCTGCAAGTGGGGTCAGATTGTAAGTCCTTCTGATGACCTTGGCCTGGCCTTCCTAGCCCCCTTCCCCCTTGGTCCAAATGCAGGACAGTAGCTGAGGTGGACCGGGGCTTGCTCCGAGAGTGCTGAATCCCTTCCTGTCACAACCCGTGCTCTCCCTCCCAGGCTCCGAGGCTCAGGCAGCAGCCAGCGCTGGGAACATAGCGTTCACATCTTCAAGGACTCTCACCACCCACCGGTACGTCTCTGTTTACATCCTTCCATCCCTCAAGGGGCAGTGTGTTCCTGGAAATAGCAACTGGGTCATTTTCTCTGAATCCCTAGCACAGAAAGCAGCACTGGTAGACCTTCTGTAAACATTTATTGAATTAATATTTTCCATGTTTTTAATTGTTTAAAAAATAACACATGTGCAACCAGGATTGATTTACACACTGAAGGCTTTCTAAACCAACTGACATGGAAGTCCATTTCCTGTCCATCAGTAAAGTGCCCCCAGAGTTACTCTATGTTCCTTTTTGCTGAGTCTATCAGGAAGCTGCAAGACACTCTCCATCTGATCTGAGATCTTCTGAAATGAATATTAATTATTTCAGTTTGTTAGCAGCTTTTGCTCTTCTGTTCAAATTTCAAGATAATCTAACTAAGCAAAGTGCTGACAAGAATTGCATTTTAATGTTGCCCTAGTTTCTGCTGTTGATTTATAATTTATGAAATATATTTATGTGAGCTGTTTCATTTTGGCTTCCTAGTACCTGGCACAGCCAGATACCTAGTCTCATTTTATTAAGTAGAAAACTGAAGCTAAGTTAAGCTTTCGGAGTTCTAATTTCATGACTATTGGAGGGAAGTAGTCAATGCTCCTGATTTCAAGGATATGCTAGAAGCCACAGGCTGGCACAACATTCTAGAAATAATTTCTACAACCAGAGAGTTTAAATAAAGCCCCCAGTGACATGAATGTCTCAGGAGGTGGCTTAAATCTGAGTTCTCAAGTAGAAGGAGCCAGAGGGGTCATCACACACATCAAAGGTCACCTCCTGAGGTCAAAAGGACGCCAAATCTGTCAAACTTCTCAGAAGATTAGAACTATTCTTGCTGTATCTCTCTGCTTCCTCCCTAGTCCTTAGCATGTCTTCATTATTTCAGTGTCTCCAGGCCTGGGATTGCCTGAGCCACAAAAAACACAAGGTTAGTGTTGAATGAATGAATGAATGGGAATTAAACTATGTTTTGCATAGGCCTCCAAGTATACTTACCACTTCTTACACATATGACCTCATCCCCAATGCCTAGTTGCACATTGGTGGATTTTTTATGGTGCTCAGGCCTCGCCCCAGCAACTCAAGCCCACCTCTTCCTTAAATACCCAGGGGGTCAGGAGGTGTCACCTGTGGACAAGTGGAACTGTCTGTCCATCCTGGGTGACCTTGAACCTCAGCTTGTCATCTGTTGCCATCATCAGCAGGACCTCACTTGGGCACCAACCTGAGCCAGACACCCTGGTGACTGGACAAGCTCTGTGCAGAGCAAGAAGAAAGTCAGGAGGTAGAGTGGGAGGAGGGAGACACAGGTGAGGGGAAGCTCCCGTGGGCGACTCGCGGGATGAACCAGAGTAACAGACAACCCAGAGGTGATCCTCGCATCACCACCCTGTGCAGTCAGAAGCTCGGCTCTCTCACTTGACAGCCAACTCCAGTAGAGACACATTCTCCATCTTGCTCGGCCTTGCTTCTAGATGGCATTCCTGGACTAATGCCACATCCCGTGTCTCACTTAGCATCTATTTTCTCTTCATTTCCGATCCCGGAAGCATCTTCCAGTCTACTCCTGGCCCTGCCCTGCTTCCCAGGCTAGAAATATGGCTCCCTTTCTCCATGACAGTGAGTGTAACTTTCTTGGGTGTTAGATTTCTTGAAAAGTCAATGCAGACCAGGCGTGGTGGCTCATGCCTGTCATCCCAGCACTCAGGAGGCAGAGGCAGGAGGATTGCTGAGTTTGAAGCTTGTCTGGGCTACACAGTGAGTTCAGGGCCAGCCTGAACTACAAAGCGGGACCCTGTTTCAAAAAAAAAAAAAAAGAAAAGAAAAGTCAATGCAGACCACACTGCTTAAGCTCCGGCCCCTTGAAAACTGTCCTCAGCAGACATTCCCCTGTCTTACAGGCATCTGGGAGGTGAGCCACAGGTTGGGCTAAAATGACAGAGAAGAAGAAAGTCGAGATGTGTCTGAAGAAATTCTGACTTTACACTCATCCACTGTGACAGAAGGACAAAAAGAAAGGCTGGGCAGATGGACAGATAGGAGCAAAGAGCCAACAACAAGAAACAAGATGGCAGAGGAACCTCTGTGCCCATCTGCTCCCCTCTCTCCACCAAGACTTTCAGAGACCCCTAATGTGGTACCCAACCACTGATGGCTTAGCAGTGCCAGGAAGGTTGTCAACGGCAGAATTCACCTCTCCATTCTTTTAGCGTCTGTACTGGGTGGGCCAGTGCTTGAATGTGGAAAGATGACCAGAGCGAAGAGTGGTTATGGAAAGTGCTGTAGATCTGGGTCTGGCTCGGGTCCCGTGGTGAGGACCATGGTCCAGTTCGTTCTGTTTCTCACTACCTGCCTATTTCTCTCCAGCGGCTAGGACTGTGGGAACCACCCACTACCAGAGCTGGGGAGAGTCTTCAGAAAGAGAGACAAAGAGACAGAGAGATGCCAGCAGCCAGGGAGGCCTCTCAGCCAGAGCATCTGCTCTGGCACCTGGGGTCCTCCCCTCTCCCTCTCTAGACTTGGGTCCCTTGGGGAGCTCTGCAGCTCCAGCCCTGGGAAGCTGAAGTCCCCCTTTCTCTTCAAAGGGCTTTTGTCTTCAATGGTTCCACTCTCCACGGATTGTGTAAACAAAAATATCCACTGAAAATACCTGCACACACTGGCAGGGGTGGTGTCTTGGAAAGACTCACAAATTGTCACTCACTTTCACTGAGATTCGTTTTTTTTTTTTTTTTTTTTTTTTTTTTTGCAGAACTGGGGATTGAACTCTGGCCCTATGTGCTTCCAAGGTAGGCATGGTGCCACTTGAGCTAAATCCCCAACCCTCACTGAGATTTATTCAGGGGGAGGTTCATTTCTGTTTCTATGAGCTGTGACATTCTTGCTCCTCTGTTTGCTCACTGCCAGGGTTGACAGCATCACAGCGGCCACAAATGACTACTACATGGACTGCAGCTTTCTCTTGCTGAAGTCCCAGATTTTTATATGAAAATGCTCCAGCTTTTGTCATCATCCTGGGTCTGCTTTGTTGTAAATTCAGCAAGTCAGGCATCCTGTGTCTGAGACCCAGGGGCCCTGGACCGCTGTTGCATGACCTCCACACGGAGTGTTTGGGGTCACTTTCCGTTTATTATCCAGGTGTTTTCCTCACATCATATTAAGGGATTCTTGAACATCCGTATCACAATCCTGGCTTTTGGCTGCCTAGGGAGTAAAGAGTAAAAAATCCCTTTTCATTAATTATATATGGTATGTGTAATTTATATATTTCCTTATCTATATCCAGTATGATTATAATATGACATGTGTGTATGGTAGATTTGAATCCAAAATGTCCCCTAAGGGCTTTGTGTTGGATATTTGGTTCCCAGTCTCTGGCACCGTTGGAGGCAGCAGAGCCTTTAAAAGGAGAAAGTGAGGTCATCGTGTGCTCCGGAAGGGATATTAGGACCCACCCCTTCTGGTCTCTCTCTGCTTCTGGTTGGACGAGGTAAGGAACTCTGTCACTTCCTCTTGCCATGTTGCCTCACCATAGGCCCAAGGGCAGTAGAGACAATGGACTAAAACCTCCAAACCCATCAGCCAAAAGAGACCGTTCCTTTTTTGAAGGTTGATTATTCTAGTTATTTTGTTATAGTGATGAAAAGACGACTAACACAGTATATATAATTATACATATGCTTGGAAGTATATGCTATGAATTATAAAAATTATAGTTATACATTGTAACATATTACACATGTTTAAATTCTAACATGTAGTGCATATACAGGATTATAACATGTTCACACATGTAATATATATATATATTAATATATAATAATTATATAAAAGCCTGCACACATATGCACACAGAGGGGTCATGTGTAGATGAGTGTGTGTGTAACTTATGCTGAATACATAAGCACAGCCCTGGGGGTGAAGCCAGTATCAGTGGTAGAGGTCTGTTGGTTTGCTATGGATAGGGTACATAAGATGTCACCAGTGGGAAAAGTTCATGTGGTACCTCTTGCACATTTTTTTCCACAAATGTGTTTGATTATTTCCAGAAAAAAATTTCAAACAACACTAGCTCAAGGCCTGTATTTCCTAAGTCTACAGTTCTAAGATCAAGGCAATAGACAATTATGCCTGATACCTCCAGAAATAAAAATATTCCATTTTTTAATTTGCATGGATTGTGGAGGTGGTCTTGACAGTGTTACAGAAAGTTTAGATTGGCAGGAAAAATTTTTTAAGGTTTTCCCTGTTTCCAGCTCAAATAATAGGGGTACCATTTTCTAAGGGAAGAATAAGTTTAAGGGGTTCATTATGGACAATGAGGAATGACCACTTAATAATTCAAAGACATCTGTAGCAATGCTGCTGATATGACAGAAATAAGTCTTTGCGCACTGAGTCTTCACCATCATGGTGACACCATTTGCGCCTCTCTGTAATTCATTCCGTCAATCTGCACTGCCTATGAGCATCACTTGGGCCACAGTGGGAGGTCCAGAACATGGTATAGTGCCCAAATGCAGTTGCAAATTGATTTTACACATGCCACTCCTTCCTCAGGACAATCTTGGGATTCAGGTCTCAGTATCTCCACTGTCCAAATGAGAGAAGGGAGTCTCAGAGAGCTCTTGGCTGCTAAGCCTGGAAATGTCAAAGCTAAGCATGAGTCTCATGGTCCTGCACATCTGGGAGAAGAGCCTGCCCTGTATTCCAACTGTCTCTTCCATGCAGGAGTCTTGGATTGGGCAGAAGAGCTTGGGACAATTCAGGGGACGCTGAGCTCCATCACCAAGACACTCCAGGATAGGTTAGTTGATGATCTGATCAGATGATTAAAAATAGAAGGTGCTAGAAACTGTAAAGTGCTATAAAACTATAAGGAAATGATTATCTAGCGTGCCCAACAGGAGATGGAAACATTCTTCGACAGGAGACTTAATATTCTCAAATAGTTAACATGACCTTTCAAGTGAAAAATCTTTTATTTTCTTCATCAGATTGGAAAACCACATGACCTTTCCAGAGCAACTCTGAAATGTTTGAGTTGTACAGTCATGAATCATGCTCGGGGAAGATTTGGCCATGTTCTGTACTGGTGCTATGAGCGGATGCCAGAGAAGAGTTATGATAAACGAAGTCGCCCACACCAGGCTAGGCCACATAATCTTCTCAAAGTTCAGAGCCTTCCTAGGAAGCCATCAAAAGAGCCCCTGGGGTTTCGTGTCCTTTCCTAAAGCTCTTTCCAAGAACAAATGGTCTTAGCTGAGTGAAACTAAACTTGGAATCACTGGAGGTTCACCAGGCTTTTGCCCTATTGCCCTTAAGTTGATTGGGCTGAATCTGGTGTCCCAGATGCATTTTAAAGTACAGGAATGCAAGAAAACAAGCAAGCAAGTAGACTGCACAGGTGGAAAGTCAGGTGTTTTACTTTGCTTTTTAAACTGAAGTCAAGTTGCTCCAAGCTTGGAACACGTGGCACTGGCTCTTCCCCCGTCTCCCTGGGCTCCCTTCAATTTTACAATGCCTGACACATGTGTGATCATCTGACTACATGCAGCAGGTCATTCCTGCTCAGGAGCAAAGGAATAAAAGCCTGGACAGCAGCATGGGGGATTCTCAGTAGAATGAAATCAGCACAGCCGCTGGCACAGACTGGGCATGCTATTAGTGATTATCACTTACAGAAATTATTACTAATATCTGTGTTGCTCTTGCTGTGCCTGTATTACTGCTATCTGGGAAGCCTGAACTTTTTCTTTTTTCACTCCAACTAGTTTTAACTTTACTAGGCAGTGCATGTGGAGCAGAGTTTTACACAAAAAAAAACAGACGTGGAGCCGGGCGTGGTGGCTCACGCCTGTAATCCCAGCACTCAGGAGGCAGAGGCAGGAGGATTGCTGAGTTCAAGGCTTGTGTGGGCTACATAGTGAGCTCAGGGCCAGCCTGAACTACAAAGTGAGACTCTGTCTCAAAAAATAAAAAAAAAAAACAGACGTGGAAACTACACAGCACAGTGTGCTCACCCTCCAGGAAAGTTGCCGCCAGCTGTACACAGGCCTGACACGCCTTTCATAGTCATTTATGAGACACATCAGGGCATCCATGGCTGCTTCTCCTCAGGAAAGAGGAAGTGCTTCCTACTTCCGGCAGGAAAACTTGATTCTGAGCAACTCGCAACACTTGTCTTTGTAATTGTTAAATAAAATATACCTTAAAATCTTGCAGAAAAATAACCCAAAAAATGTATTTTATAAAAGATTTATATGTCAAATAAAGATGGAAATGTGTCCAGTTGTGATATTGAGAGAGCATGTTTATCTTTTTTCAAACTGGAGGAGGCATGCATCAGACTGGATGACGAACAGGGGGTGCTGAAGGGTATGTCAGTGTGTTTAGCACCGTATCCACTCACAAGCATCTATTCTGAACAGTAATCAAGAAAAATCAGGCCCTAATAAGTTTAATGGAAGCTGAAGATGAACATGGGGATTCTTGGAGTAGCAAAACCATAAGACTGGATTTGACCATTTTGTTTGTCTGTTTGTTTATTATGTTAAAAAAGTTGTTTTCTTATAATTCAGTCCATTATGTTTCAAAGGAAATCCAATCCATATGTTTCTTATTTATTTACACTTACCGTCATTCATCAAAGTGCTATTTAATAAGCTATTTAATGTCCAAAATGTGGTGACTTTTTTTTTTCTTTTCTGTCTTTAATCTCATGTACCAGGAAACTTTCTTTGAAACAACGTTCTAAGTTTGGAAAAATATGACCTTCCATTCATACTCTGAAATGCTACTAGGCCTGTAAATTAGGTCAGGAAAAAGTGCAGGCTGCAGCAGTACCTTGACATATGTAGCCACTTCTGACAGCGGGTCATTTCAGTCCCCTAAGCATATAATTAAGAGCAGGAAAGTGGGTGGTGGCCTTAGGGGGAGGAAAAGATAGTAACTTTTGTTTTTGCTCAACAACCTTACAAAAACATCCAGCAAATGTTATGCGCCAGACATTGTCCAATCTGTGTAAGCAATGGCTTTGACTTGCTGAGTTTCCCAAAATGCATCCTCCAGCTCTTGGCAGACCTGCTGTGTGTGTGTCAGTGCTTAGTCATGTGTGTGTCTATGTTTCTAAATATGTGTTTATGTATAGGCGTGCATACAAGTGTGCATGCATCTGTGTCCCTATGCGTGAGTGTGTATATTGTGTACCTGCATGTGGATGTGTGTGTCTGTCTGTATGGGTATATATCTGTGTATGTGTGTATGCAGGAGCATGTACCTGTATGTTTTTGTATGTGAATGCTTTGCAGTGCTATTTTGCAGGCATAGGTGCTTTGTATAAAGTGTGGAGAGGCATTTCAGTCCTAATTCAGTCTCTGAAAGCATTTATGAGCACCTCCAACATAAACTCAGAGTTTGCTATGTCCTGTGGCCTGGACTCCCTGTGTCTGCTGATACTTTTCACTGAGCAGAAATTCCCAAGTCGCTCTGAATGAGTCCTCTGGCACACTCCCACATGACACAGTCCAGAAAGGATTTTGCTGAAATGCCTAGTGTGTGTCTTAAGGAAGAAGTGGATACCTTTTTGAAAAGCACAATACTGAGCTCCACTGTGAATTTCTCTAAGTCCCATCTGAAAAGAGCAGGAAGATCACTCCAGCACCTCCAGCTTCACGTTGCTCTCTCTTGGTTTTCTATACTTAGTCGTTCTTTTATTAATTCATAAATAATCTGGAGAGCCCAGAGAGTTGACCAGGCAGTAAAGAATATAAAATGAAATGACTTCCTTCTTCCTGCTGTTGAAGAGAGGCTCATTTCTGTAGTAGGCACTTTTATGAACCAGTATTCATTCCACTCAATGTATAAGAAGTGACTTTGGGTTCATCCTCTTGCTTAGTTTTGATAACAGTTATATGAAGCAAGGTTGGGACCCGAAGTTCAGCCAGGTTAAATAACTTGTCCCAAATTGTGCAGATATTTCCAAGAAAACAGGGCAATTAGTCCCAGATCTTAAGGATGACAAGACATACTCTGTGTTAATCTCCTTGTTTGCAAATTCCATGAGATTTCAGAGCAAGAAGGGATTTAGATGTACTAAACATCTACTCCAAAGCCCAGTTAAAAGAGCTACTCAGCACATTCCACAGTGCTCAGGCCAAAAGTCTGGGGCCTCTTAAAGTATCTGTGCATTTGTGTGTCTGTGCATGAATGTGTCTTTGTTTCTACATATGGGCTTGTGTGTGTGCATGCAAGTGTGTGTGTGCACATACATGTCTTCATACCTATACTCATAAGTGTGTGTATTATGTCCCTACACGTATCTGCATGTGGATGTGTGTGTGCATACACGTCTGACTTTAAGTGTCAGTGGTGACTTTAAGTGGCACATGGGTTGACAGCCAGGCCAATCGCATGGGCTCATCTTGCTCCGTGAAGCTGGTGAACTCAAGGCCGGAGCTGGTTACACAGACTGGAAGAAACAAGCGCATGAAGAGCCAGAGGCAATGATTTAGTTCAACAGTTACTGACACAGGTAAATCGAAGTATCATTTACAAACTTACTGACTCTCCATTTCTGCATCTAAAAGATGGGTCACAATGCCACATTTCACAGGACTGCTGTGTGGACTGAGTGCGTGGACTGTACCCGCCAGGTAGACTCACTACCTCCCGCACCTGCCTCTTCTGTATCTCTGAGTCCTGAAGCTGTGGCTTCTGCTCTATGGGTTTAGGCCTCTGTGGACCACATCCTGCCCAGGGCTGGAAAGTGGCTTCCCCACCAGGGTACTCTGCACAGGTGACTGGGGGGGTGGTGGCTCTTGGACGTGGAGAGATGGGCTTGCAGAACTCATCTGGCCTCAGCCACGGACTAAGATTGGGAGTCGTGTGGGTCCTGAGAGTTAGAAGGTCTCTAAAGTGGCCAACAATAAGTCATGAAGAGAAATAGAGGCCTGTTTGTGGAGAGCTGGGTGCAGGCTTGAGGGTGGGTAACCGTTCGGGCTAATAATAGAACGTGGTTTTCTCCCATCTCTAGCAAACCGGGGGTGGCTCTCCCATCTCCTGGAAAGCGAGCTGGGCACTTTGCACACATAGTCACAGGTCACTGAGCATGTAGGACGGGAAGGGTGCAGCTTGGCCTGGCGCTGCTGGGCCACGAGATCAGGACTGGTGCGCAAGGGCAGCTCTGTGGAGCTTGCAGCCCGCACCCTCGCTTCAGAAAGCTGAGTCACGCCCTGAGCGCCTGCAAGACACGAACGGGCAAGACACCGCATATTATTTTTCTGCTGCAACCAAAGACCAACTGCCTGGAGTTCTTGGCATCAGTGTCTGCAGGAAGGCCCAGCGCAGGAGCAGGACGCGGGTCCCTCCACCCTCAGGTCCCTTTGGGCCTCGGCCTCTGTCCCAGAGAGGAAGAATCTCCCCAAAGCCCTAACTGTGGCCACCTGGCGAGCGCTGTCTATAGAAAGGAATAATGAGGCAGTGACACGGGGGCCTTTGTCCCCAGGGGCACTTTCAGGTTAGTTTCCGGTTTGGGGCAAGAACAGTGGCGAAAAACCCTGGGAAGTTTCCTCCCCGCTCCCTGGGCAGGTCCACACTGGTGAGTCTGAGGGACCTGACCCCACAGCAGCGGTGAGGGATTCCACCGCTCCGTGGCCTTGTGTTTAGGTGCTTCCTTGTTCAACTGTGGTAAGAATAATGAGTACGGGGTTGATCCTGGAGCCATGTTTTCAAGCACACAACACAGTGTTGTTAAGCTCGGGCTTAACAATATTGCCCAGAGCTCCGGAGCGTGCACAGCTCGTGTCTCCCTGTTGGCCAACAACCTCTCATTGTCCCTCCGCCAAATGCACGCTGTGCTTCTGTGAGTTTGATTGTTTTCGATCCCTAACACGGGTGCATTCATGGACTGTTGGTCTTTTTTGCGCTCAGGTCATCAGATGCGCTCAGGGTGTCTCCACGGTGGAGGTTCCTTCTCTTTAAGGGCTGAATCCCTGTGTGCATGTGCCACCTTTCCTTTACCCCTTATACTCCGGCACGCTATACTCATGCACACTGAGACCCTTCCCAGGCGTTGGCTATTGTGAATATTCTGAATATGGAGGCACTGATACTTCCTCCAGAGCCTGATTTCAGTTCTTTTGAATGCATTCCCGAAGTGAGTGTTGGATCCTGGCTAATTTCATTTTAAATTTTTTGAGAAACCCCCATACTCTCCTGTAATGTATATACAAACTCAGGGGCGGGGGGCAAGGGTTCCAATTTCTTCACCTTTGGAAACAAGAAAAGTAGTGCTAAAATGCACAAAATGCTAGAAATAACTATACACTGGACAACTGTATACAAACACATACATGGAAAGAAAGAGGAAGATGTGGAAATATATATTGACTTAAATACTTAAAGGATACATAAACTTTTTAAGTAATATAAATATATAGTTCTAAATTTATGTTCCATGACTTTCCTGGTTTGGTCCCAGGCCATAATAGTCTGAATCTTTTTTAAAAGTGAGGAAAAATAAACCTGTCCTCCTTTAATTTGTAGGTGTGAGGTATATTGCCCCAGTGATGAGAAAAAGGACTAAGACAGGAATCGATAACCATATTAGAATGACCTTATCTAGTTCTACAAAATACCCTTTTGGGTATTTGCTAAGAATCAGCCTAAGTCCGCAGGTCTCAGGTGGACACTTCTTCCTTCTGTTTTAGAATTTTGATGGGACTGTGCACTCTTCCATTTACTTAAATTTCCTTTCTTCTCTTTCAGTAAAACTGTAACTTTATAAGACAAGTTTGAGACTATTTGCTACCTAGCATCTAAATAAATTTATAGTTTATTGTTATTTTAGCTAATTCTGCAAAAACATTTTTAGAAAGGCACTTTTTTAATATCTTTGTTTAGTCTGTAGTGATGAATTTAGGGATGGTTTTCTTTATCCTTTAACTACAGAAATTCTTCCAATGCATTTTCTAATGTGAAACTGCTTTTCAAGGCTGAAATAACTCCAACTTGGTCACGACGTGATACCCTTTTTGACATCGCTAGATCCGGTATTTCAACGCTGTGGTTAGAGTTTTTACATGTGTTTCCTATTTATTTAAGCTATTTTTATACTTCATTAATTTTAAAAATACTGAAGCTTTGCTTCAATGATTCAGTAATTTAGAGTCCTACAATAGAAACCAAGCGAAAGAAACCTATCAACACATTTGCCTCTAGGTTTCAAGTGACAAAGATTTAATAGCCTGACTGCAGTTTGATTTAAAGTCGATGGACCCACAGACCTAACCTGCATATATGCAGTGACCTTTTCTCAGTGATAAAAACAAAACTCTAGAATATTTAAGGACTTTGTTTATATTATGGCAGTTTTCTGTGCAGACTATAAAAAGCTTATTCATTCCAACATGATTATATTTATTTTTGAGTTTTCTTTGTTTTTACAAGATAGGTCGATTTTGAAGAATGTGTTTTTCCTCTGTCACCTTTTAAAAACCATTCTGGTAAACTTTGTCCTCAATTGGAGAATTTCAATCCATTCTATTTACTGGGAATATAATTATATTTAAATTTGAGTTTACCTGTGCTTTGTTAATTTGTTATATTTCAGTCACTTTTTTTTTTTTTTTTGAGACAGGGTCTCACTTCGTAGTCCAGGCTGGCCCCGAGCTCACTATGTAGTCCAGGCAAGCCTCGAACTCAGCAATCCTCCTGCCTCTGCCTCCCGAGTGCTGGGATTACAGGCGTGAGCCACTATGCCTGACTTCAGTGACTTTTTAATAATCCTTTTATGCATGGTTTGAAATTTTTCTCTTTATTTTCCATTGGTTCATGAACACTTCTTTTTCAAAATAATTTGATTGGCAAATAGAAGAGTTTGGCAAAATTTTGTTTCAGGTTTTAAACTCTAAAATGGGTGACACACAAAACCATAGTCATCTTTCCCACACAAACACAAACATGGCCACCTCTACCAGAATCAGAGAACAAACAAAGTTTGTGAAATGAGATACTGCTCTACTTTTAAGTTCTAAAGATATCTAGTTTTCTTTTTCTTGTTTCCATGTACTGGAAATATTGACATGAATGTTTAACCTAACAAAATCTGATTTAAAACTTTTTTCTCCTTTCAAAACAATACAAAAACCTAGAACCTTTCAATGCAGTTATCTCCCTTGATACATGGCCTGTCCTTTCCTAGTAATTTAGTTTCATGTTGTTTTCTAACCCTGTAAGTTTCCACTGTTGCAATTACTAATTCAGGATATTGGTATTCATTCAGATTTACGCACATTTGCCATTTTATTTGGCCATTCCTTCATAAATCTCTTCTTATATCTCAGATGTTCCTATGGAGATAATTTATTTTCTTTTTGAAAGTTATTTTTTCTTTCTTTTTGGTGCTGGGAATGGAACCCAGGGACTCACACATAGCTAAGTTCCTGCTCTACTTCAGAACTACAAATCCCCCAGCCATGAAAAGCAGATCTTTCAAAGGTTCTCTTTGAGAAGGCTTACTGATAACCACTTTCTCTTCAACTATTAGCCAAAAATACCTGTATTCTCTCTAATTCTTTAAAGATAGTCCAATTGACCCTATAATTTTGATTAGTCTTTATCTTCTCTCAGATATCCTGAAATACTTTCCAGTCTCTTGGTTTCGTCATGGTTTTGGAGAAATTGGCTGTCGGTCTATATTTTGTGTATATGTAATCTCCTTTTGTTCTTTTGCCTGTACATATATATGTATACATGTACATCTATACTCACATGAATACATATGTGTGTATATATACGCACATGTATATACACATATTGCATACATGTATACATACATGTATACATATACATATATTTTTAGTCAGTTTTTGTGTCTCTTAATTTTAAAAATATTATTACCCTTTACTCAACTTTGTCTTGAGGTCTATTAATTCTTTACTGAAATCTTTTAAGCTAGTAATTAAGCCCTAATTTCAATTAATTACTTATTATTTTTAAAAATTTTGTTTTTTCTATATTAGATGGCTACATGGTAATTGTACATGGCATTTATTTTAATAATTTCAAAATTGTAAAATCACTTCTTAAAAATTAGTGAATAGTTTTCTTTGTTGGGGGGGGGATACTCTGTACCTAATACTCTGATACCTGAAGAGTTGATTCTGTTTTTCTTTTCTTTACACTGAATTTCATTTCTGGCTGACTGCCGCTTCATGTGCTCTGAAACATCTAACTTTAAATTTGAGAAGTGCTTTGCATTAGAACTGTTCTAAGTGGCAGTCATTATCCTGAGCTCTCTGACCTGGGCTCTTTGCAGGTTTCTGACCAGCCCAGGGTTCTCGGTAATGGGCTTTGGTCTTTGTTTGTTGGAGGAACTCAGCATGACTTCATGTCCCCAACACAGTCAGGGCTGGGTTTGCTATGCCAATTCTCAGGAAGATGTGTTTATTTATTCTTTTATTTTTTCCTTCTAATCAAAGGCAGAGCTGGGGACGCCAGCTGGTCCCTCCCTCCGAATGGGTGTCTGCGGCTGCCTCTGCGCAGGGTGAGCTGCTTCCTGTAGCTGTCTGCTCTCACACCCCCTCTACACCGGCTGCCTCACTGCTGTCTGTCCCGGGGCTACTGAGACCTGAACTCAGGGTCACCGGCCATCAGAAGTCCTCCTGGCCACAGCCAGCACCTGCCTGCCTGCTGCCCTCTTGGGCACCACCTTCTGGTCACTCTGGGCATCTGAGAACATCTGTGTCCTAAAGACCCACCATGGCTTTCTTCTCATGTTTTAATTACTGCTTTTCCAAGTCCATGCTGTACGTCTTTGGGAACAACATCAACTTTGCAATAAATAAACTTCATGTAGAATGAGAAATGTATAACAAATTAGTGAAAAAAGAAAATATCTGGTAATGATTTGGGGGAGAGCTGGCTAATAATACTAGGTTAATTTAGAAATTAGTCATCTGTCATGTCTTCATAATAGGTTAATAGAAATCAATACAGAACAACAAAAGCAATAAAAATGAAGTCCTAAAGGAAATAAGGTTGTGTATGTATCTGTCCTTGGACTGGACAAAATATTTCTAATTTAAAATCAATAGAAAACACAGTGTGGCCTTTGTTCAAGAACTCAATTCTCTCCACAACTGGGATCT
Source organism: Thryonomys swinderianus (assembly GCA_004025085.1). Taxonomy (NCBI): domain Eukaryota; kingdom Metazoa; phylum Chordata; class Mammalia; order Rodentia; family Thryonomyidae; genus Thryonomys; species Thryonomys swinderianus. Next base: position 18,696 of record PVIC010033141.1, read on the forward strand.
CAATCTAAATAAGAACCAAATCAAATTCCCCATGAAGTAAACCTTGAGCTTAACCATTCAATTTGATCCAGTTCTTGTCCAACTTGTTTTGCATGTAGAACTGCAGAAAGAATCGTTTGTGAGCCAAGTAACAGTATATAAAACTACTCAGAAATAAAATGTATTACTTATAATAAAATATTTAACAGCTACAGATTAAATACATATTAATATTCTGGATAGAAGTAGATATAATGTTACTGAGACCACAAACACCTCTCTGTGGAAAGACACAAAAGCATCTACCTAAGTGGACAATAGAAATACAAGTAAATGGAAGCTCAGTAGAAATGGAAAACCGAGTTCAGAAAAAAATGGAGTTAACTAGCCGGGCGTGGTGGCTCACGCCTGTCATCCCAGCATTCGGGAGGCAGAGGCAGGAGGGTTGCTGAGTTCGAGGCTTGCCTTGGCTACATAGTGAGCTCAGGGCCAGCCTGAACTACAAAGCGAGACCCTGTCTCAAAAAAAAAAAAAGAAAAGAAAAGAAAAGAAAAGAAAATCAAGTTATCTAAAAGTTAAAATGTAAATTAAGAATGGAATTGTTGCATGGCCCCGTAGGAAAGATTGGGCCGGAAGATGTCAGTCAGTACTGCACAGGAGTTACAGTCTGGGAAATTCACTCACAGAAAGGACCCAGCCTCTCCAGTGTTATGCTCTATAGACTCAGGGAGTCAATTTGGTACTTGCATCATTAGATAGGGAGAAAATCTTTAAAGACATGTAGAAACATAGCAAGGAGTTATTTTCATTAATTAAAAATGGGAAAATCACCAAAATCCAGCAGTAGTCCAATGCCAAGGGAAGAGGGTGTGAGTCTCATTGGAAAGTTGCCAACTGACTTATTTCTTCTTTTTACCTGACTTTGGACAAAATGACTTATTTTTTACGGCTTCTATCCTGCTGTGGTTAAAGCCACAACCTTGATTTTGTTACATTCACTAAAAGAAAATGTAAGGTCCTGGTCTGTTGAGACCTGGGTCTGTGTAGCAGGCACTGTGCTGTGTAAGTCTCTTTCCTCAGCCACTTCTGCACCTGCAGACATTACCTGGGATCTTTCTTTCCTCCTGTACTCTCCTTCCTTCCTGTGCTGACGTTTCTTCCTCCAGACTCCTCCCACTTCCTTAACGTCAATCTCCGGAAGCCACTCCCAGGATGGACTTGAAGTTCTCTTCGCAGCATGAGCTGATGGAAGGAAAGGGCAAAGAATGAGTCAGAGAAAAATGCTTTGGTATGCTGAAAACAGACAGCCAAGTAATGGGGG
>PVIC010033142.1:0-20274 GCA_004025085.1 Thryonomys swinderianus
AGAATCTCATGTGTGGAATTGCAAACCTGACTTCACAAGGTGAGTGTAAAAGTTTAGTAGTGAAATATGCACAAACCCCATGACCTCCGTTATTGCCAAGCAACTGCCATGTGATGACTTGAAAGCAATGATTTCTTGGTATTCATGAACATCTCCTCACACCCCTGGGCCAGTGGTTGGCTCCTTGGCTACTGGAAGTGGCCTTTTCCTCAGTGGACAGCTTCAGATGATATATTTCAAAGCGTTTTTCATTGTGCGACTCTAAAAAATTACTGTGGATTGATACCAAATGGCAGATGATTACTTCGTGTACATGTACCAGCCAAACAACATAACAAATAACTAAGAATTATAGAAACAGAGAAAGTAAAAAAAAAGTTTGTGTCATTTTTCCATTCAGTAAGGCAAAGTAGTAATGTTTGTAGAGGTTCAGGCTAATTAACCTCTTACCAGTCCAATTATTTAAATACAGGACGGCCCAGAATGCATATTTTTCACTAATTTTAATAAGATATATTGCAGGAAATATAAAAATAACAGTTCTATTGGATTTATTCAATGTCAGAATCAACTGGTTGAAATGACACGGCCTGGGCAATGCCCAGGACAGTCTGTGGCAGCAAATGCGCTGCCTGGGTGGCCCTCAGGTCGCTATGAACAGTTAGGTTCACCAAGAGCAGAAAGTGGGGGTACTCTTCTGGCAAAGAAAACGGGATACTAATTATTCATAAGCTCTATGTTTTTCTCCTTGGAGTGTTGGGAAATAATGACATTTATCAAAAGGCATCAATAGCTGGGCGTGGTGGCTCACGCCTGTCATCCCAGCACTCGGGAGGCAGAGGCAGGAAGATTGCTGAGTTTGAGGCTTGCCTCGGCTACATAGTGAGCTTAGGGCCAGTCTGAACTACAAAGTGAGACCCTGTCTCAAAAGAAAAAAGGCATAAATAAAAGAATTAGGTATAAGATAAATATTTCTATTATGACAGCTTTCCTGCATTTTAGTAATTACAATTGAAAATATAATGGAAGAGAGAAATAAAAATTATGCCTCAGAAATTACTTCAATATACCATTCTTTTCATTTTCTATATATGCTACATTTGTACATCTATTTTATTAAAGTGCATATATTACCTTTAATATAAAACATTTTATATTAAAATATAATGTTTTAAAATTAAAATACTAAAAATGAAAGTCAGTATTGCTTATTCACCGTAATAGTAGTCTATTTTGTTACATCTGCATTTTTTCTATTCTAAATGTATGATTCTGCAACAAGTGTAGGGTGGTCTGATGGGTATGAAATTAGTCCATTTTGTTTAAACTAGTTAGAACTTCAGATTTTAACCAGAATATTTCTACTTACATTATCAGGTCCATATTTTAAAAGTAAGATCTTCTTCTTACATACTTTCACTTTCTAAGAAAAGGACCCCCCGAGCACATGAGCTTTTCTGTACTGGCCTTTTATCCCTTGTGCTTCGTTCAGCTTGTACTGTACATGTCCTTCCTCCAATCAGGTTCCGAGAAAGCGTCCTGCCTGGACCCTTTTCTCGAGGGACTTCTTTTGAGGTTCCGGAAGTTGGGTGAACCCGCTGCGGACGGAGGGCAGGGAGGGAGCAAAGCACCCCACACTCGGCTGTCAGGACCCCGCCACCCCCCGGGGCATTCCTGGCCATGACAACCCAGAAACGCCCGTCCGCTGAGACTGGCTTGGTCACTACATGCCAGTTTGTATGATAATCTATGTTAAACTTGTGCCTCGGCAAAATTATAAGCTACTTTGATCCATGACCTTTGAAAATCACTTAAATAATCAAAACAGGTCTGTTGAAATGGCAGCCATCCATTGTACTGCAAGAGAAAATGGACTTAGGAGTACAATTTCTCTTTCCCTTTCAAGAAATAGGGAGGAGCCAGTTGTAATCAATTCTTTTATTGTCAAATCAAAGTAACCTCTCTAACAATCTGAAATATGTAACTGGAGATTATCTTCCATCCAGGTGTGAAGCTCGTCTGAAAAGCAGGACATATCAGCTGCTTACGACGTATTCCTCGCTGCCAAGTAAAGGATTGTGCGGCTCTGCGAGGGTCCCCGTCACACGGCACCAGCTCTGCGTTGCAGAAGAGACTTTGTATCATCATTTCGTCCAAGACTAGAGACCTCCACAGTCTGTCATTCTGCTTGTTGCTTCTGACTTTACTTCAAACCTTGTACAATTACTTAGGAATCCTCTGTGTAAGGAATTATTGATCATACAGCAATAATTAAAAGTATCTCAGCCAGGCGTGGTAGCTCACGCCTGTCATCCCAGCATTCAGGAGGCAGAGGCAGCAGGATTGCTGTGAGTTCAAAGCCAGACCAAGCTGCGTGGTGAATTCAAGGTCAGACTGAACTACAAAGGGAGACCTTGCCCCCCCAAAAAAAAAGTATCTCAAAAGACTTTATGTTTCTTTTTCCTCTTTGTTTTAAAAGATGGAATTTTTGCTTCAACCAAAAATAACTTTTATTACAGTCACACTGATTTAGAGCTATTTAACCCTTTATTGGGTAGATAATGAGTTTATTTAATTCAAAATAACAGACAACGTTCCCAAGTGTGTATATTTTTTACCTGGAGCCATATTTTATATTTGTATTGAAATGGAAATAAGTCTATTACTTTAATCTTTTAAAAGTTAAGGAGGTTCTTTTTTTTTTTTTTAAAGCAAAACAATTCAGAAGACACGGGAAAGTTTTGCCCATGAGGCTCAAGCCATGCCAGCGTCGCACTGCACAGCTCACATGCAGAGAAGACGTGATCCCTTCAACGTGGAGACCGTGTCACCACTTCTGTCGCGCCCACTTTCCCGGGGGGCTAGACGGTGTCCGGGGAGCACAGCACACTGGAAGGACACTGAGTACTGTCTCTTCAGCCTCCCTTATCTTTGTACCTTCTGGGGTAAGAGCACTGGCTTAGGTTTCTACTAATAGGAATCTTCAACCAAAGGAAAGATTTCCCTTTGTCTTTAAGAATTAGAGACTTTCCTGGGAACCCAGAATTGAAAATGGATCATCTATTTATATACAGTTGAGAAGTAACTGCTATTTCAATCTTGTTTCCCTTCAGAATGGTCAGAGCCAATTGAGCTAAATGTATGCTAAGGAAGATCAGTTTTGGTAGTGATATAGGTTTTTGTCCCTAGCACACAGAAATATTAAAGTGTAATAGGTCCGTGCCTCTCATATTAGTTTTTGTCAGATTTTCAAGCATGTGAACATTCCCAAATGAGTAGTCTGTTGTTTAGCTGCATGAAGGTGGCTATTCCTTTTGACCCCAAAGTGATCGGACAGTCCCTCTCTTTGAAGAGTTCACCACCTGGAGTTTGGCATGAATAATGATGAGGGCCATTCGTCTTCTCGAGGTGTCTAAAGCTTTCAAGATTTCATCCACAGTATTTGACTCAGTGACCTCCCATCAGGACAACCCCTCCAGGCTAACTGCATACTATGGAAATATTTTTTCTGTATTAATATACCATTAATTTCACATTTATTAGAGGATGATATACATAAAACAGACTGGAAGAACTGTCCAGTGATTTCCTGGATACTCAGTCTTGATGGGCTATAAAACATTATTATTGTTTCCTGAAATATATTTTAATAAAAAGATTATTTTATTACCTATGAATAAGAGGGCAGGTTTCTCTAGCTTTCACAATAAGTCTCAACATCTACTCTATATTTATGGCACACTAAGACTCCACGTTAGGATTTCCAAGTCTTGTAATAAATACGGGAATTATCACAGTCACACATTATGAGCTACATTTTTACAACTGTGACATAATAGCAGTGTTTCAGCCCCTCGGGTTTGTGTCTTAGGGTTGTTTCCTTGCCCATGACCAAATCAATGAAGGCCACTTATTTTGATAAAAAGATTTATTGAAGACTGTCTCAGAAGGGGCCCGTTTGCTTCAAATCACCATCTCACCACGTAGGGTCTGGCAGGGTCTCTCCAAGCGAGTCACATCCAGGAGAGAAACCACAGTGAGGCAATAGACACGGTGGGGTCCCCCGCCGCACGGGCCTGCGCCTCTCCTTCCTTCCCTGTGGAAACGAAGCTGGACTTTGGCCCCGATCCAGGATCTGCTCTGTGACCCTCCCTCTGGCCTGGGAAGAGCTGGGATAGTCATTAATGGAGGAGCCACTTGTCTCTAAGGAGAAAGACATCTAATTTTTAATGCTCCATTTGGTGGTGCTGGTTATAATGGCATGGACTGTATTGAGAAAATATCCCAGCCCCTCATTTTTCTGCTCTGTTGAGGTTGGGTTCGGGTCTGGGGCTGCATTAGCAAAAAGGATAATTAGCGGAGGCGATACGGGCAGAGTCTTGAAATGTGCACGTCCAGCCTGGCTCGGCTTTTGCAGCCCAGTGATCTGCCGGGGAGAAGAGCCGACCCAGGGACCCAGGGACCAGCACTGAGGTCTTGGGGTCCGCCGCGGCGGCTTCCAGGGGCTCAGTGCAGTCCCGAGCCAGAGCCGTTCCTCTGCCCGAGCCCAAGGAGCCGGTGCCCGGCTTCCATCTGCCGACTTCACGCCAAAGCTCAGACGGGAGGCCGGGCACGAGCACTGCTGCAGGGCACATCGCGGGGAGTTTGTTGGACGGTCTTAGCGGAGCAATAAACCAGGAGGACAGACTGTCCCAGGTCGGTCAGGGATTCCAAAGTCGTCCTGAGTTTATCCGCCAGCTCCGACTTGGAAGGAAATAGGACTCAGAACAGGGATTTCCAGTTTTAGCTGCTTACCTTAGGATGGATTTCACCATATTTTCTGGAAACAACAGATTTGGAAGTCATAGCTCATACACGAATTGTACTTTACAAGATTTGTGACAGTTGTGAGATGAAATGTGAGATAAATAGAGCAATATATATATATGTGTCTGTAACACACACACAGATATGCTTATTGTTAGACATTTTTGGAATTGTAGATTTTCCTCAAATTGAGTGATATTGTTAAAAAGTCTGATTTCTGATTTGAATGATATATCATTTCTCAAATTGGTACAGTTTTCTAAGGAAAACACTGATTTTTCTCCTTGTGTAGACAATTCACACTGTCCCATGACAATGTTCATAGAGAAGGAAAGAGCCATTTCTGCCTGAAAACCCCACCGAACACCCTCCTTCGGGTCACACAGCAGTGTTCACCCTGCGGGGCTCTGACTAACTGCACCCCAGGACAGCCAGGCTTTTCCAAACCGAGTCACGAGTTCCCAGCTCTTTATCTCATTTAGATCTCACAGAAGTTTTGTGTGAAGGTTAAAAGGGGTGATATTATCTCTTTTTTTGTAAAACAGGGCTTAGACATTTTGAGCCACAGTTTTCAATAGCAAAGCTGTTATTTAGGATACAGCACTCTGACCCTCTCATTTTCGTCTATGAAAAGCACAGCTATCAATAAAAAGTAATGCACTCTCTTGGTACAGTCCGAATTCCCACTACACGGGTATTAAACGCGAGACATTCAAGCAGGCGTTCTGGCCTGCTTCAGAGAGATACATTCTCTGTTATTCCATCAGTTCTTAAAGTGTCTCCCTGTCTTTGTGTCATCCTCCTGCAAGACATGCTGGATATCAGGTTTTAGTCTCTCGCTGAGTTACTGTCTCCCGGTGTTCAGTCCGTCTCCCCACCCTACCGCTTTCCACCCCGGGTAGCTCGGGAATCTCACCGCCCCTGGCCCGTGTGGCCGAGAGATTCACCAGCCGCAGGCCCGCAGGGGGCCCCGCCGTCCGGCTCCTCCGGGGGTCGGGGGGCTTGAACCACTGGCCTCCCGCTCCTCAGTCCCCAGGACAGGAAGACGCTGGCGGTGAGGGACCCGGGCCTTCCCCCCCCCGTCCCCGAGCCCCCCAGGGCCCCGCCTGCCGCTGTCCCAAGAGGGCGAGGCCTGGCACAGCCGGGACCCTGAGGCGGGGGTGGGAGCCCGGCGGCGCTGGGCAGGCGCTCCCTGCGGGGCTCCGGGGCGGGCCGTCTGGGTGCCGTGCGCGGCGTCTCCCGTCCGGCCACGCCGTCGCCCGCTCTGTCGTGCCGGGTTTTGTCCGCGCGGACGCAGCGCGAGCGCCCCCGCCCAGGCCTAGCGGCTGCTGCGTCCCGTGCGCGCGGTGCGGGGGGCGCGCGGTGGCCCCGTCCGCGGGAAACCCGGGAGGCGTCGGCGGCCCAGGGCCCGGAGCGAGGGCACCCCCAGCCCGGAGACTCCTCTCCCCTGCGGGCCGGTGGTGCGCGGTGTCTCGCTGCTTCCCAAGCCACGAGGAGGTGGGCGAGGCTGTGGCCGCTGCAGATGCCCGGAGCGGGGCCAGGGCTTTCTAGCCCAAGGACCAGAGAACGTGCGTGGAACCCACCCAGGGCGCTTCTCTTTGTGGAGAGCAGTTGGCACCGTGTTGCGGATGTGCGTGGTGCCCGGCCCGCCACTCCTGGGTGAATCCTGGGCTCGCGCTGAGCCGGTGCCACTTGCTTGCTTTCCTTCCTTCCCTCCTCTGCGGGCATTCTGCCATCCCACTGTGGCTCCCTTCCTTCCTTCCTTCCTTCCTTCCTTCCTTCCTTCCTTCCTTCCTTCCTTCCTTCCTTCCTTCCTTCCTTCCTTCCTTCCTTCCTTCCTTCCTTCCTTCCTTCCTTCCTTCCTTCCTTCCTTCCCCCTTCTTTCTCTCTTTCTTTCTTTCTCTTTCCCTCTCCCTTCCTCTCTGTCTCTGTCTCTGTCTCTGTCTCTGTCTCTGTCTCTGTCTCTGTCTCTCTCCCTCTCTCTCTCGGTACTGGAGATTGAACTCTGAGCTTGCGAGGCAGGCACGGTATCAGTGAGTGAACTTTGCGCCCATTCTCCTGGTTTCTCCATTGGAGAATTCCCATTCTTCGGATTTCTGGGCTGAGCGGCTCAGGGAGCCAGTTTAGCAGCGCAGCGCTTCCTTAGGAGAAGAAGGAGGTCTAGTTCTCTGAGTGTCCGCACCAGCAGAGGTGACGAAGCTGCTGTCCACAGCTGCCTTCTCCAGGGCTCGTTTCTCTGATGCTCCGTCCCTTGCTACCGGGGTGGTTTTACAGCGGGCTAAGAGGCCTCTAGCCAGTGAGCTGTAGCCGTCCTAGACTCAGGGTCTGGAGGACGGCTTGTGGTCACCAGGGAGAGGGCGGGAAGCTCCGCGTACCCATCCAAGGCTAGAGGCGAGACGTGCCGCCCAGGGCGTTCGGCTTAATCAGAGGACACTTTGGAGGTGGACGTTAACTGGGGCAGAGGTTCTGCGAGGCCGGCGTGACCTAACCCCGGCATCCACCCTCCCCGGGCCGGCCTCTCCCTGGGCTGAGCGGCTCTGGAGCCATGCAGCGGGAGGGCCCCTTTCAGGGACCTCACAGTCAAGTCTTTATGGCCTCCCGTCGGAAGCCTGCTCTTATCCTAGCACTAATCTTCCCTCAGGAGCTGACGCCCGAGGTATTGCTCTGCTCGGCTCTGACAGCCACAGGCTCCTGCTCCCCAGCCTGGTCAGTCACACCTGTCCCGAGCCCGACCATACCAGGTCTGTCTGCATGGAAGTCAGGCGCCCCCCGTCTCTGGCAGGCGTGGCAGACGCTGACCCTATGTCCATGTGACGGAGTCTTTTTCAGTCATAGATACTTAGTAGTGCCTGGAAACAGCGAATTTTCTGAGGGCTGTCGACACTTTGCTGATGGTTTTCATCCCCAGTGGCGGCCTTCGGTCTGACCGGTGAGATGTCCGGTTCATGCGCTGAAATGAGCTCAGGTCTGTCGGTCAAAGCTCTGATAAAAATCCAGCAGCATTCCAGCTCCTGCTTTTACAAAAGCTCTCTGTAAATACACCAATTTAGACCCCAGGGTCTGGGAAAGTTCGCCTTATCTAAAGAGAGTATTTTCTTAGTCTGGCTGCTACAGATGTTAGGAGAAAACTCCAGAAGCTCCAACAGGGGGCACAAGAGCGGTGAGTCGCCGTTGAATAGGGTTTATCCTGTTACTAGTAACTGTGACAGACTTTAAGTCTTTTAGACAAACAAAGCTTTTGTGTATAGGGGGTTGGAGGTGATAGAAAGGGCAGGGAAAAGGGAAAATGAGAATCAAGATGTGTCAGGGACTGAAACAGGTTCTCAATGCTGAATATGATCATAATGTGTCTATAAAATGTACCAATAAGGAAAACAACCCTCAGATTTCATCTCACTCCACAAAGAGTGGCTGCTATTGTGAAATTAACCAGCAACAAATGCTGGGAGGCTGTGGAGAAAAAGGAGCCCTCTCCACTGCTGTGGGAATATAGACGGTGCAACCACTGTGGAGATCAGTGTGGAGACTCCTCAGAAAACTAGGACTAGGGGTCCCATTTGACAATGCTATTGCCCTGCTAGGTATGGACACAAAAGAATTAATCAGATCATAGTGACATATGTGCACCCATGTTTATAGCAGCTCAGTTTGTGATAGTTAAATCTTGGAAACAACCCAAATGCCCATCAGTTGGAAACTGAATAACAAAGACGTAGTATTTTTTAAAAATAAAATGGAGTATTATGGGCCAGAGGGTTAGCTCAGTGGTTCCAGCGCCTGCCACGCAAGCGCAAGGACCTGAGTTCGATCCCTGGTAACCACATATAATGCTGGGCATGGAGACATGCCCACCAACAATCAACACTGCATACCACAATGCCCAACGTGGTGGCTCACGCCTGTCATCCCAGCACTCAGGAGGCAGAGGCAGGAGGATTGCTGAGTTCACGGCAGCTTGCCTGGGCACCATAGTGAGCTCAGGGCCAGCCTGAACTACAACATGAGACCCTGTCTCAAAAAGAAAAAAAAAAGGAGTATTACTTTGCCATAAAGAATAATGTAGTTGAGTAATTTATCCTCAAATGGACATACTTTGAAGACATACTCATAGGTGAAATAAATAGGAGAAGAAATAATGCAGTAGCAGGTGTGTCCAGCTGCAGGATATCATAGGAGAGCAGAGTTCCTAACTGCAGATACAGAGGGGTTGTGTTTGTCTCTAGAAGAAGAGTGGAGAACCTGCATCAGTCAGCCGGAAACAGGGAGACAGACAGGACAGAGTCTCGCTGAGCTGCTGGGACCTGCCAGGTACCATCTGTGCCACAGACATCCTAGCCAAACACCTTTAGTAATGAGCCTGGCCAGCTTTTGATGCAGAGCTCACATGTTTCTCTTGGTTGTATTTGTTCTGTCTTGTTTGGCAGCTGTTATACTTCTGGTGATCAAATCCAGTATCAAAACTTGTCTGCCTGTCCACAGCTCATCAAAAAATCCTCAGGGCACGAACAGAGCTCTCTCAAACTAAAAGATCCGCGTGGGGAGAGGTCCTTGGCCCCGCGTAGTGCTCCTGCTTAGCCAGGATCATGCACCGAAGACAGGGCCTCGCCCCTCAGCACCCCGCAGGGCTGTCTTGGGGGACCAGCTCCTTGGAGAAACGGTACACGTGACATAACGGGGCTGAGGAGATCACCCCCCGGCTGATTTGATTTCGTGGAGCGCCCTTGGGCCACCGCTTCTTCCTTTGTCCTGGGAGATACAAAACTCAGCAAAAACCCAGGAAATCTGGAAGGTCTAGGTAAGAACCCTGGAGAAGCAGCTAGGCCAGGATACACTTGCTTTTAAAATCCAAAAGCCTGATTTATCTCTGTGCTGTGCAGTGCCTTGCACCTTCCTGTTATCCTGGCATCACTTTTCTGTTTGTGCCACAATTTTGTCTGCACAGATTAACCCTGAGCACATCTTCCCTCCACCTTCCACAAACATGGCTGTTTGCCCTTTACTATTGGGCCAGTATGTGCAATCCTTTGCTTGTGGTACGCAGCGCCTGGGATCGATCCACTGGACCCACCCCAGGCTAACAGCTCCAGCGTGGGACGCTGGTCTCTTATTTTACAGCGTGGTCGTGTTAAAGATAGAAAACACAGACCTTTTTCCTCTCTATTCACAAATCAGTTACCATAACACAGAGTATTTCATCTCTGGTCCCCAAAACTGTGGAGATTTTTCTCTGACAGCGCACAGGCAATGTTCCTGGCAACACCCATGCAATGTGATATAACTCTGTTATTTTCTATTCTGACACTGCTCAGAGGCAGTTTGAGGGCTTGGTTCCACGTGTCTGCCACCACCCTGCAGGTGCCAGTCAAAGGTGGCAGTTTGGGGCCAGAGATTTAGCTCAGTGGCTCCAGCACCTTCCTCGCAAGCGCAAGGGCCTGAATTTGATCCTGCTAACCACATACAATGCTGGGTGTGGAGACTCACGCCCACCAGCCATCAATACCACATACCACAGAGCCGGGCGTGGTGGCTCACACCTGTCATCCCAGCACTCAGGAGGCAGAGGCAGGAGGATTGCTGAGTTCGAGGCTTGCCTGGGCTACATAGTGAGCTCAGAGCCAGCCTGAACTGCAAAGCGAGACCCTGTCTCAAAAAAAAAAAAATTAAAAAAGAAAGAGTCACTGCCACGAATGCCTCTAACTCCTCCCCTTTCCTTTGAATGCACGAGTCCCCATTTTTTTGCCACCTTCTGGAGGAATTCTAGAAGTGCTCTTTCAAGAGGTGTTTATGAAAATACGTGCTGACCGTTGCTGGGAAGAGCCATCTGCTGGGAACTGTCTCCTTCGAAACACGCCTTGTGCCTGGACCGGAGACGCACGGCTCAGCCGCACAGAGCCTTCCCGGCAAGGGCAAGGCCCTGAGTTCGACTCCTGGTACCAAGCAACAACCACACAACGCACCGTCATCGACCTCACTGCCCGGCGCTGTGGCCACCTGACTCCTGGCGCTCCTCGAGGGTCAAACGCTCACGAAAGGTAAGCGCTCCGAAGCGGCAAAGGGTCTCCTGGCAGCCACGGCCGTGTCTTTTTTAAACTCCACGTCCTGTGCCTCTATGTTGATAATTTTTGGTACCATTTTCTGCCCCCCTTCCTCCTCTCCTCTTCCGCCTTCCCTAGTCAACTTCATCGTATCCAAAATTCTATCTTGCTGTTTCCTACCACCGTTATTTTTTCCTTTACCTTGTTTTTTTTACTTTTCTTTTAAACTACTTGTTTTGGTTTCTTATACAGAAGAAACCATGAAGTAATTAGCCTCGAGGGGCTGAATTACTCACTTAACATTGTGATCTAAAGTTCCACACATTTTCCTCCAGATGACTTTATGCTTTAGGGATGAGCAGTGGTCCGTGGAGTAAATATACCACAGTCTCTCTCTTTGTCGTCCTGTTGTTGGATGTGTAGACTCTTTTGCTTTTATATCTACACTCCCTTGAAAACCTTTTATGCTCAAGGCAGACTTGGGAGCAGCGACTGGATCACGGGCACTGTGGGAAGGTGTGGCATTAGGGGACGGAGCCTGGCTGGGCCTGTGACCCAGAAGAACAGATCTCATTCTCGGGCAGCTCTTTCACTCTGCTTCCTGTGTCATGATGTGAGCAGATTCACTCCATACCAGGCCCTTCTACCTGCTGGGGAGTCAGCCAGCTACGGATTAAGCCAAAATAAACTTTTCTTCCTTTAAGCTGTAACTGTGGGCTCTTTTGTTTCAATGACAATAAAATAACTAAGACCTGGGCTGCTTCCACAGTTCAACAGTTATGATGGTGCTGCTTATAAATATGGGTATTACATATTTCTACAGTATTATGTCATTAACTCTTAGAGAAAATACTAAGGAAAAGGTTTGCTGGGTCAAATGGAGTATCTGTTTTTAATTTTTTGAGGACGCTCCATACTGTTTTCCATGATAATTGCAGTGGTTTACGTTCTATCAACTCGCCAGCACTTACTTGTGTGTTCTTGACGATAGCTCTTCTTACTGGAGTACTATGATATGACCGTGTTGTTTTGATCTGCATTTCTGTAAGGGGTGAAGATGTCGAATATTTCCTTTTCATGGGCCTGCTGGCTGTTTCTGCTTCTTTTGAAAAAAATGTCTATGTCAGCATTGGTGAACCTTTTGGAGACTGAGTGCCCAAACTTCTTTATAGAAAAGTACCAACACTCCCATTATACCTGAATGTCAAGGTTTTAATTTAGAAAAAAAAATTCATACATTGCCATCTTTTGTCTTAAAAGAAAAACACAGAGAGCTTTCAATGATATAAACAACTTTCTATTGAAAGGTAAAAATCAGCATTTGACATGCTTTCACAGTGTGACCTTTGCTGTTGTGTGCATGGTGATAATTTGTCAAACCTTGGCTGGGACCACTTGGCTTGTGTGCCAACAAAGAGAGCTCTGCATAACTAGTCTAGAGATTTCATTTCCCAATCTTTGGATTGTGTCTTTTTTTTTTTTTTTTGAGACATATGGATTTTTTTTTACCACTTTACACATTTCAGATGTTAAAAGTTATAGTTTGCTCTATTAAAAGCAATTATCAAAAATGTTGCTTGTTCTTAAGCTTATCTTTCACCCTGTTGTTTCCTTTGCCATGCAGAATGTTTAAAATTTAATATAATGCCACTTGCTGACTTTTGTGCTGTTGGAGTTCTTGCTGTGATTACGTCTTGAAGTGATTTTTCCTACTTTATCTCCCAGCAGTTTGAGTGTTTCAGTTTTTATATCTAAGTCTTTGACAAATTTTGACTTGATTTTAGTAAAGGTGAGAGATGTGGGTTTAGGTTCATTCTTTTGCATATGGATAGCTAATTTTCCTAGCACTGTGTGTTAAACAGTCTATCTTTTCTTTGGCATTTGTTTTTTTCCAAAAATACAAATTTCCCTGGTATTTTAAAAACACAGTATTATGGTTTGATTAAAGCTTTTTTTAAAAAAAATTTATCTTTATTTATTTATCTTTTTACGGTACTGGGGATCGAACTCTGGCCCTTGTGCTTCCAGTGCAGGTGTGGTACCACTGGAGCTGAATCTCCGGCTAAAGTTTGTTTTTTGTACCAGGAATTAATCTCAGGGCCTCGCACTTGCCAGGTAGGCTCTGCATTGCTGAGTTGCATCTCCAGACGAGGTACATGATAATGTTTTAAGGAGACAGTTTCCATTACATGGCTCCCATTTTTTATCACAGCTCATAAAGACCCTTATGAAAGAGAACTTCTAGAATTCCTTCAGAAAGTGACAAAAATGATAAGTTTATTTCAAGGAAGGGGAAGTAGTTAAAGGATGTTAATGGAAGTGAGTCTTTGACTTTATACGTTTTTATTTAGATATTTACCACATATCTGATTATATCTCATATTTATCGATTTCCAAAAAAGTAATTATTTTGCATCATAGATATCGACTAAATGATAATAGGTTAATAGACAAAAGTACAACCATAATGTCACTAGTGATTATCACGAAGTGTGGCCTCCGTTCTTGTACCCAGCGCTCTCCATATCTTCAGGACTCACCCATATCACAATATGCTTCATAAATTTCTTCTGACAACGTTTCACTCTGCATATCCCACATTTTGTTTTGCCATTTATCTGTGGATAAGCCCTTGGGCTGTTTCTATCTTTTGGCTATTATAACTCGTACTGCTATATACACCACTATACAGATGGTCCTTGGAGTCTCTGTGTTCAGCTCTGGGTGTGCACCTGATTGCTGGCCATGTTCAGTTTTGGGGGAGCTGCTCTATTTTTCATATTTTTATATGATTTATGTTTGCAGTGGCTGAATCGCTACTTTCCTAGCAGCAGGGCAGAGAGACTGAGGCTCCTCCCACCCTCGCCATTACCCGTAGTGTTCTGGTTCGGCCTGTGACGACAGCCAGTCTGAGAGACGTGAGACAGTAACTCATATGGTTTTGTTTGCATTTGCTTTGACTAATACTGATGAACGTCTTTTCATGTGCTCAGTGGCCATCTGTAGATCTCCTGTAGAGAAGTTTCTGTTTGTCTTTGCCATTTTAAATTTTGAGTTACTTATTATTGAGTGGGGATAGTATTTTAAGGGATTCAGATTGTAGAGCGCCCTCGCTTAAAACTCCAGCATACCATCTTAGTCTGATCATGTTGCTGCAATAAAATATACACTGGGTGGTTTATGAACAGCAGAAATGCATTTTTCATGGTCTATAGTCTAGGAAGCCCGAGATTAATACGTGACAGCTCAAATGTCTGGTCAGGGCTGACTGCCTTACAGCCAACTGTCTTCCCTATAATTCAGCAGAAGGGCCCCAGACCTCCCTGCCTGAGCTCAGATCCGTCGCTGTCCTCATGACCTGAGTCCTTGAAGGCCTCACACCCTACACCATGGTACAGGTGACTATTTCAATACACAGTCTTCGACAGACACAGGCATTCAGCCCACAGCACAAGGGCACCACGGAAATAGAATAAAAGCCTTCAGTGGGCCTGAACTGGTGGCCTAGTGCCTGGGTGGCTGGGTTCCATGTCCGCCTTTCTGCTGCTAAGTTCCCACAGGCTGTGCTTCCTCGGCTTGGAAACCGTCGACCTCTTCCCGCCTCGCAGGACCCACAGCTGTCCTTTCTCGGTCTTTCTTCTCGTTCCTCGTCCTCCTCAGCCACCCGACCACGGTGAGGGCCTGCTCTCTGCGGGGCTCTCCAGGGGACTCTAAATTAGGAATCCACCTCGGCCTCCAAGCTAACATTTCCTCTCTCCTTTCTTTTCTTTTTCTCTCTTTGCCTTAAAATGACTCACCAATATTTTATTTTATATATTCGTCCCATGGTTTACTTATTTGTATCCTAGGTCTTTTGCTGGACCGTGTATTGGCTACATCCTGCGTCCTCTGTCTGTTTCAGTCAGTGCTGAGGGCCTCGAACGACACGCGGCCTCCCTGAGGTACAGTTAAACCCTGATGGAGCCGCACGATGAGGGAAGGCGAGCGTGTCCCGCGGGGAGAGCACGGAGGCCGCGGGGCCCAGGGCCGGGGGACGCGGCTCTGGGCCGGCCGCTCTGCTCTCCGGCCTCCCCGCTCGGCCTCGCCTCCGCCGCCGGCCCCTCTGCCGAGCCGAATCGTCTGCAGCGGACGAGGTGTTTTATGACTTTCTTGCGGACCACTGGCCCTTTCCTTCTTCTAAGGCTTGTTTTAGACGGAAATTCTCCGGGAGAGTGGCCTGGGCGGCCGCGGGCAGGTGGTCGTGAGGCCGGGCGGAGCCAGCATGTACCTCCTGCTTCCCTCCAGTTATGATTCTGCACTCACGAACACGATGTCTCCCAGGAAGTACCTTCTTCAAATCCTTACTTTAATGGAAAACTGTAGTTTGATCCCTCTGTCCCTGTACCACTAAGCTAGGCTGTTAGACTGTACTCCAAATTGGGCCTTGTTAGTGTGCCAGGGCTATTTTTATATTCAAATGAGAAAATAGCCCTCATTTAAGATATAATTTATTTCCAGATAGGACTCATTAAATAGCTGCAAGGCACTTTTCAAGAAGAGTTAAAAGGGATATAAAGTTTGTACAAGAGTAAGTTTCCTTAGAAACGTGCTTTATCATAGAAGAGATTAAAGAAAATTAATTTTGTTTTTCTTCTCCATCAGCATAAAAAAAGCCTATTTTAATTAAAAACCATAGGAAATACAATGATTACCGAACAAACACACTAGGAGCATATCTTGGTAGATTTCGTATTAGCATTATCAGGTTTAAGCCCTTTTGATCCAAACAGAAACGGATTTTGGTCAAAGCTTAGAACTGCCCACAGCATGACAGTGGCTCACCGTCTTGATGTCACCGGTGCTTTTCCGAGGAACGTGTGGCCACGGTCTCCCGTCCCGGGTCTGCAGCCCCGGGCACCGGGGAGGCAATGCGTTCGCTCTCAGTGCTTCCTATGGGCATTTTAGATGGACTAGAGTGACTAGATGATCACACCTGTGAGCCGCAGCCTTCAGAGCAAAGGTCTAAACGTACTAAGGGCCTTTCGGTCTTGCCCATGTCTGAGCCCTTTTCCTTTCGGGGCCAGTGGGTGACCACTCGGCTGGCTGCCCTTGGTCTGATCCCTTCTCTGGTCTCGGACCTGTCCAGTGGCAATGTCTCCTTGGGGAATTTGGGTACGTGGCCTGTCACCCTCCACCGAGCCCCTTGGAAAGCCCTGTTGATTTCACAAGGTTGAGTTAGGCGAGCAAGCATCTGTCTTGAGCTTCCACTTGAGAATACTGGCTCCTTTTCATTCCATATAAAATCGTATATGCAACAGTCAGTAAATGCTTTAAGATCAAACTGAATAATGTTCAGAGATTAACATTCACCCCAAATAAGACTTTATAGGCATAGTGTTGACTTAGACTTTATGATAAGAAATGAATTTGGGAGTTCAAGAAATGGTTTCTTAGGGGCCTCTGTGCTACATACGCTCTTACAGGCAAAAGGTTTCCTACAGCTCCTGTTGTTCCCGCCTGTGGCAGCCGAGGGTGGCAGTGAGTCCCCGCACACCCCTGAGAGCGGAAGGGCTCACAGTAAAGACGGGCCCGGGAGGACGGAGCGCAGACTCGGCCCTGGCAGCATCGCTTCCTCCGTGGAACAGCACGTTTCTGTCGGGCTGGTGGCACAGACCTCTCCTCCCAGCACTCAGGAGGCAGAGGCAGGAGGATCACTGCAAGTTTCAGGTTAGCCTGTGCTACAAAGCAACACCGTCTCGAAAAGCCAAAACCAAAACAAAACAAAGCTGAAACAGCAGGTTTCTAGACCAGATATTTGTGTAAGTGATGTGGATAGCATTTGTATATTCATAATGGACTAAAAATAGTCCTGCATTTTGCATCTTTTGTCTGTGTCAAAAGCAGGTCACACAGACATTTAAGATTCTTTAGAAAATCAGTTTTGAGAAAGGATTATTATAACGTGACCTTTTAATCCCATATTAGTTCTATATCTATTTTAGAAAAGAGAAATGGAAAGACGATCCATTAGTGACCACATAGATTTTGTACTGTCCTGAAGACTAATGCTGTTCTTAAAAATAAAGATCTATACAGGAACTGTAGGTCAGAATCCCAAGAACAGGGCACCCTTTGTAACGGACTGCAGAACTCGGCCCCCACTCCCAGGCGGGGGGCCGGTGGGGTGCTGGGCGCCCCTGATCTGCACCAGCCTGCGCAGCAGGGCGGAGACAAGGCTTTATCTCCCTGCACGGTCACAAGCCTGGGGCGAGGGACTGTCCGACAGCAGACTCCCCAGGGCTGGCAGAGGCCGACCTTTCCGAGTGGGGGAGTCACTGCTTCCTCCAAGGGGGAGGAGCCGTGTGGCACAGCACAGGTGGCCTGTAATGTCTTCTGAAAGGAAACCATGTATAAAAGCGCATACACGAGTGAACTATGTTTGTATAGTTATGTTACTTTTCTTTCAATTATGAGACAGTCCTACTATTAAGAACTACTTGTGAAAACCCTAAGTGATAAGTTATTATCATTATAAAAGAGAGAGAATCTAAACAGAATCATGGCCATTAGTATCTCCAAGTTCATAAATTTAAACTTTAATAGCATCTTATAAACCATAGAACCCATACCTTAAATATTTTATATGTTCATCAATTTTATAATGCTTACTGCATTGTTAATCTTAGATTTAGAACTAACAATCTTCTGTTTTTGGAGTAAAACTATTAGAGGAAAACTGTGTGAACTCTAAAGTGTGTAAACTCAGGCTGAGATCATTGATATCCTTCTAACTCGTGTATGAAGATAAAATATTCACAATCATTTGAACTGGCCAACTCTAGGTGTACTGTCTAGTGACTACCAGGAAAGGAAAGGGCAGGGTGGAGTGTGGTGAAGTATTATATTGAATAAGAGATGTGCACACATGCATGTATGATAGAATGAACGTCTAAGTGTAAATGTGCAAGGGATTTTAAAAAATATGTATTAGGACAAAAGCATTTCTGTACAAACTCAATGTTATTTCCTTTGTGGTTCCCGTATTTCCTTCACTTTTTGCAAAACAGCCCACATGGCACACCCACCTGCCCTCCTACCTGCCTGAGGGCGGGCCTCGGAGGCCATGTGCTCTGAAAGCTCGCCGCGCAGCGGAGTGTGTCTGCGCCTGCGCGCCGCGCAGCGGAGTGTGTCTGCGCCTGCGCGCCGCGCAGCGGAGTGTGTCTGCGCCTGCGCGCCGCGCAGCGGAGTGTGTCTGCGCCTGCGCGGGCGCGCCGTCGGGAGCCGCAGAGCTGCGCGTCTGGAGCCGGAGCAGAGCGACCCGGGCGGGCAGAGCGCAGGGCTCTCGCTCCTCCCCCGAGGGCGCTTCGGCGCAGGGAGGCGGGGCGGGGAGTCAGGGCCGCCTCGCGTCTGCTCTGGCCCAGACAGACGCTCTTCCTTCCAGGGTTTGGACGCACCAGGGCTGGTTGCAGCTGGTTTTTTCCACTTGAAATAATATGATTCCTCATTTACATTCTTGGAACTCCAGTTCTGTTAGCCCTGGTTTTCGAGTGTGAGTTTTTATTCGGCTCTGGCTCTACCTGGTCTACGTTGGTAACATTTGGTAACATTTGCAAGCAGGGATGCGTTGACGAACAGACCGTGCGCGGACTCCGGACGGCTTCCGGCCCGCTCGTCAGCTGCGTGCTGGTGGCCGGGAGGCCGCGCTAAACGGCGAGCCCGATCCCCCGCTCTGAGGCCCCGGGCTCCGCCCCGCGCTTCGCGGCCGGCTTCGCCCGGGGGAGGAGGGTCCCCGCGGCCCGCCCTGGCCTGGGCTGCTCCGGCGGCAGGGCTACCGATTCCTCTCGCCTCTCTGTCGGACAGAATGCTCTTGAAGCCTTTTCAAATGTACTTTTGGCTTTGTTTTAGACCGGTTCAGGGATGGGCTAAAGCTGTAAATACGCACTCGTTTCACAAAACTTCCGGCCCTGAAGTGTCAGATGTTGAAGCAAAGCTCGCCCGCATGGCTTCAGGCAGTGCCTGACCGTGCGATGCGGCCGCAAGATTCAGGGCTTGTGACTCAGAGCGAGGCATCCGCGGGCCACCTCTCACCCGCTCAGGTGTCTGTCCCTCTGTCTATCCATGCACCCTCCGTCCGTCTCTGTCACCGATGGATCATTCATCTATCCAGCGTGGACATATATTCTTAGCGGACAGAGAAATTTTTCTCATGAGAAGGAACGACTCACCCTGCCTCAGCCGAGGACTCTCACTGCAGCATTTTAAGCACCGGGAGGTTACTGGGTGATTACGGAATCGAAATACTATAAGATACAGTCAAAAATTTTCAATGCTATCAGATGAAGATGACATATTTTACCCAAATGCACGGCTTTCCAATATAATTTCAACTTCTGGTATTCGTAGTAATTATTTCCTCTCTTCTACACAGTTACTAGGCGAGTATTACAAGTTTGTGTGTATTTTCTGTCCTTTATGTTTTTGGGTGGTGCCGGGATTGAGCTGGGGAAGTGCTGTGCCGCTGAGCTGCGTCCGGCCGCCCCCTCATGACCGGCGTTTTCTGCCCTTTCTGATCACTCAGCTTTTCTGCAGACACACCCTTGTCTAAAGATGCCAGTGGCTTCTGTGAAGCACAGTTCCTGGTGGCTTTAGGCCCGTTTTCTTATTTTAAAGAGAATTTCTTTCTCTAATATGTTGTGCGACTGTGTGTTGCATAAATTTCACCAAACAATATTTTAGCCCAAATCTTAAATATCAACTTTCTTTTGTTTCTCCATGGTCTGCTTAGTAAGGCGGACATTTTCTAACCCTCAAGTTTTATCATAGCTTGCCCATTCCTGATGCATATTGGATTCACCTGTACAAAATTTAGAACATGGTACCTGGATTTATGCATTTGAACAACCAAGTTCAAACCTCAGAGCGAAGTGGGATGTTTTCAGGATCGTGACCTTTCTCTGGCTGCAGGTGGTTTAGACGCTCGACGTAAGGTGCAGGTGAATCATCCCTGCCCAGACGGGGCCTCCGGGTCACCGCGGCTGTGCCGCTGCGTGCGGTCCACGGGCAGCACCGAAGCTGTTAGCTGGTAACGGGGAGGAGTCAGGACGAGCAGCAACGGCGGGAATGGGGCTTGGGAGGGGAGGGGTGAAGGAGGGCGTGCCACCGCGGGAAGGGTGCCCGCGGCCGGAGGGCACTGCAGGAGACGGTCGGAGAAAGGGGCCGCGGGCCCGGCTCAGGCCGGGGTGCCGCGGGGGCCTGTGCTTCGGCCTCTGCTGCTCGGGGCCTGGCTTTCGTGCTGACGGACGGGTGCCCGGTCAGGGGCCCGACGCGGGCAGTGGGCTCGGCCGGCTGGGTCAGCGCCGAGGGGCGGGCGAGGGAGCGGCCCGGGGACACACGCGCGCCTGAGGACGCAGGGCACCCTGTCCTCGGGAACGCGCGTGGGCTGGGCGCAGCGGCC
>PVIC010033143.1:0-20277 GCA_004025085.1 Thryonomys swinderianus
GGAGAGGAGAGGAGAGGAGAGGAGAGGAGAGGAAAGACAGTGCTGCGAATGTAGCTCAATGGGTTCAACCTCTGGGGCTGAAACAAAACCTTCCAAACTGAGTCATGCCTGGTGGGGGAAACCATCTTCAAACATGAACTTGGTGCACATCATGTTCCTGGGTTTGAAAACGTGGAAGGAATGAATGTTCCAGATCGACGGCCCTGCTGATCTGATGTGTTAGCACAGGAATCAGTCATCGAGGCACAGATCATTCCATTCTGTTGAGAAATGGTTTATTGCTTAGCTCCCAATTAGAAAGTTCATGAACCTGCAGGGCTGCTCGCTCATAGGTGGGAGGGAGGCCTTGCGAGCGACCCAGGGCTCTCCTGCAGGCCTGTAGTTGATTCAGTTGGAGCCGATGCCATCCACTTGTAATTGTTCTAAAAATACTTGCAGCTTATTTTTTCCTGTTTTAGCTGTCTTCTAACAGTGCACATTTTGGGCTCAGGAGCTTTCTTGTGAGACGCTGAGTGAGTGGGGAGAGCTACAGAAGCAGATGTGGGGTATGATCGTTAGCTTTCCATTATTGTAACAAATCACTGAACTAATCAACTTACAAAGAGAAAAGATTCATTTTGGCTTGCAGTTTCAGAGGCCGCAGTCCATGACTGATTGGGCCTGTCACAAGGCAGCACATCGTGATGGAAGTGTGTAGCAGAACAAAACCACTCACCTCATGCCAGAGGGCAACAGGGAAAAAGAGAGAGAGGCTGGGGAACCATGAGCCCCCTCCATGGCACGCCCCAGTGACCTGGAGGCCTCTGGTCTCGTAGAAGTTTTGCCCCTTCCCAGTAGCACCACGGGCTGGGAAACAAGTCTTTAACACACGGGCCTTCGGAGGACTCTCAGGATCAGAGTATAGCACCGGGTCGTCATTTTTCGCACTCCCTCCTCTCCTAGCCCGCTGAACCAGCGGGCCCTGTGCTTGCCAGAATTCAGCTGCTCCGGGCCCACGAGTTCCCTCAACCCTTGGAGGTTATAGGCAGCCCGGGCATTAGAGCTGGCTCTAATAAATTGGCTATCACTCTAAACCAAACGTGCTCTGGAGGGTATTCGGCACCAAGTGTCCATTGCTGTTCTTTTTTTTAAAATAAATTTTATTTTATTTTACCCCATTCCCTGCCTCGAGCCCTTGGTGAACAGACTGAGAAAGAAGCAGCTATCTTTTCCTCAGCTCTTCCCATTGCTTAAAAGCTTTGATCCTTGAGTCCCTTCCATTCTTTGCTGGCTTTTTGGCTTAACCGAGAGGCTTCCTGAGCACCAGCTCACAGTAGCAATCCTCCCAAGCACTTTTCCCTCTCATTCTGTTGAGAAACAGTTTATGGTTTTCTAGGATGCTACTACCTTCTGGGCTACTATGTACTGTATTGTTTCAGTCACTTTCTTGTTGCTGAGACGCAAGGAGAGGATGTTTAGTTTGGCTCAGAGTTTGTAGAGATTTAGTCTACAGTCCAATGGTTGCAGGGCAGGACAGCGTGGCAGAGGGGGATGGTGGAGGAGAAACTGCTCACCTCATGGAGTCCTAGAAAAAGAGCGAGAGAGAGAGCGAGAGAGAGAGAGAGAGAGAGAGAGAGAGAGAGAGAGAGGGAGAGAGAGAGAGAGAGAGGGAGAGTGGAGGGGTTTCCCCAGGCTATGCCCATAGTAACCCGCCCCTTCCAGTCAGATCCTACCTTCCAACAGCATGTCACCTATAAGAGCCCTTAATCTAATCACCTTGCAAAATCGTTGCTTATGAGTATATGAGGCTCTTGGGAGACATCTACATATAAACCATAGCATCTACCTGCTTACTTGCTCCTCATCTGTCTCTTTCCTCAGAAATGCCGACTTCATGTGGGTCAGGTTCTTGGTCTGGCTCACTCACCATTGTATTCCTGACACCTGGAATATCATTTGCCATGCAGCATATGCTCAGTGAAGATTTGTTTGATGAACTTATGAGTGGACTTCAGGAAAATTTGTGGTATAAGAGACTCTAGAGGGCACTGTGGCAAAGTTCCAACCTCTGCTTCAGTAGAATTTTGCTGTTGTTGGTTGTTCCCACTCCTTATACTTCTCGGAGGTGGGGGTTTGGCCAACTCCTTCACTTTCCACATGCCTCTTCCATAGATTCTCCCGGGCTTATCATGCACTGAGCCATTGAGAATGTACAGGAACTCTAAGGAAGGGCAAGAAAGTCATAACACACACAGTAGAGCAAGAACCAGTTGGCCAAAATAAAATCAGCCTGTTCCATGCAGCCTGGCTCAGCTTGTCACCCAGCTCAGTTCATCTGTTTGATTTGTGCAATAAAAACTGGGCATGTGCTCTGGGTGTGGCTGGAGCGTCCCAGTGGGCAGAAACGCTATGGTTCACCTCTTCATAAAGGAAGCAGCATGCGTAAGACATAACTAAACACAGCTTTCCCTTTGTGCTAAGGACAAAAGGAGAAATGAGGCGTTTGGTGATGAGAGGCTGGAGGGACCTAACTCAGCAGGTCGTGGGGGTGCACAGCAAGGGATCCCCAAGGAGGTGACACGTGAGGTGAAATGTAGAAGAAGGTGAGCAGGCAGAAGAAAGTCATGGGGAGAACCTTTCAGGCGAGGAGGACAGAATGTGGGAGAATCTCAAAATAGGCAACTTGTGGTGCAGTTGAGGATCGATGCAAAGGATCCAATGTTCCTTACCTGCTCCTTGGTCTTTGTAGGCGCACAAGGACCATCGCTGAGTCCAAGGGCTCCGGATGATCTTGCCTTTCCTAAAACTCCCTGAACCTGACTAATGTGTCACTGGAATGTACCAAACACTTCTGGGTGCCCATGCCTTCCTCAGACCCTTTCTTCCTGGAATGAGCCCCAGCCTGGGAGAGAATGATACTAGTGCCCCCTCGCAATCCTGGAACTTTCTCTGTTTTTACTCCAGAGCAGTGTCACTGCTCTACTATCCCTGAAAAACCTCATCTATGGTCTCTGGGCTCCATTTCTTGAGGAGAATTTCAATGGAAGGGTCATAGAGCTAAAAGTATAAAGACAAACTAGTAATGGTGATACACATACCTCTTCCCCTGACTGGGTGGTAGAATATGAGATTAACACTCTAGAGCTTCTACCATAGAGTGCTGTTTTTAAACACATAAGATACAATATTCAAACTGTATGTCAATTATTTAATTATCTAGTTAGGCTTGAGTGCTGAAAAATCTCTCTCTGGATATTACGGTCCACAGAGCTTTACTTAATGGCTTTAGAAATCCTTGTCTTAAAATGAAAGTCTCTTGTAACTGTCATGAGCCATGGAGCCATTTTGGTGGAAGGGTGGTGCTGCTTGCCCAGTGGCTGGACACTGACCTTGGTAGTAATTTCTAACCAACTGTCCTTGACCGCACTGAGAGTGGAGCCATTGTTTCTCACCACATTCATTGCAAGGCCGAGCACCATCTCAGTGTGATAGTGGTGTCTTCTTGGCAAGTGTTAAGAAATGAATGCCATCCTGCTTGGCTCTTACTTGCAGGCAGGCAGGACCTGCTTCTACAGTCATGGTAGCTCTGTGCTCCAGCAGGGACCCTGTCCCCTTACACATTATGGCCTCTGCGGGGACATTACGCATGTGAGGGGCAAAGCCCAAACAACTGTTGCAACAGTTTCTACATATAAGGAGCATTCACCCCTTCATGCCTTTCACAAGGTTTTTTTTTTTTTTTTTTTTTTTTTAAAGCATCACATTAGGCCCTATGTGAATATTCCCTCCCCTAAGGAGCTCCCAGGTGGGAGACAGCAAGAGAGGAAGAAATGAGCTCTGTGTGGCACAGACGAGGCTGGTAGAGGCAGGGCCTGCTGGCTCACCGTTTCTGTCCTGAGCACCACCTGACCTCAGAAGGAGAAGCCTGGTCTCTCAGGTATTTGGAAAACCATGGAGGTCAAATTGTTGGAGGTAAAGGGAGAAAGCAGGACTAATTTCAGTATTCCTAACTCCCTAGTGGCCAGCTCACATTTCCTGGTGCTAAGGGATCACTGCTAATAAAAATGTAAGCGTGAGAAGGCTGGCGGCTGAGCTGGTGTGACCTCAGTGTGATCAGATGGGTTACCTCATCCAGACGGAAGATATAAAGCTGGGGGTGTGGCTTCTTGGTAGAGTAAGTGCGTAGCACACTTGCCTAGAGTTTAGGAGGCTCTGGGTTCAATGGCGGTACCAAATAAAAAAGTGTCATATGTACAGAAGGTCTTGTTGTATACAAACTTTTGGAAAATATAATGGTCACATTCTACCTAACCTTCTTACCACACAGATCATTAGCTTTTAAAATTAGGATGGGCCTGTGTCCAGGCAGGCCACATCAGGGACAGGCTCAGTGTCTCCCTTGGGATCTTATTTTCCTGTGAATTAGAAATCCCAGAGGCCTGAGCTGCTACAGATGTCACAGAGAACTGTTGCATTTGGCCAGCCCAAGGGGAGTTGGGGGAGACGTTCATTCGGGGCAGGTGGCACTGCTGCCCTTGGTACAGGTGTTGCTATTTGCAGAGTGGCTGTGCTATCTGGTGCCCTCATCCATAGCACGATTGAGCCCTCACAGCTGAAAGGCAATGACTCAGCCTCTCCATACACTCAGGCTCTCTTGAGCTCACGATCCCACAGGCTCATCCATACTGTTTTTTCTGAGGGGACTGTTTCCTTTCTCCTCCAACCCCAGCCTCCTGCTCCTGCATAGTTCTCGCAAAACTTCGAAGCTCAGATCTCATGTCACCTCTCATCACCCTGAGCCCCTGCTTGGTGGGTGTCACGGGTATTATGAATACCACATAGTTGCTCATAAAAACATGTCTCCCCAGACCACTGGCTCTGTCTTGATAGAGGCGGCACTGGATGCTTCCACAGGCCCCACAGGCTCCACGGACCTGATTCATGGTAGCAGCTCCATCTAGGGAAGGTTGTCGATTTCTAGAACACAGATGACATAGGAAGCTGTCATGTGGCACTGAGTCTATTTTCTTCTAAGAATCATGAGAAATTAACAAGTGGGTTACATCACCCTCATTCCCATAAATGGAGTACCAGACTTTTCCACTCATACATTTCTTTAATAGCATTGGGGGTTCCTTAGACTTTGATGCCAAAGCAACCAGGAACTTAGTTGGAAACCCTTGATCACAGTACACTGGTGTTTTTATTTGATGAACATGTTTTTTACTTTTTTTTTTAAGATAGGGTCTCGCTTTGTAGTTCAGGCTGGCCCTCAGCTCACTATGTAGCCCAGGCAAGCCTTGAACTCAGCAATCCTCCTGCCTCTGCCTCCCGAGTGCTGGGATTACAGGCATGAGCCACCATGCCCGGCAGTGTTTTTCACTTTTAAAATAGTGCTTTGACATAGTGTGGACAAAACCCAAGGAAAAGCAATAATTGAATGTTGAACCATCTTCTGCAGCAACATGAATAACCATGGTGATTTCCAGGATCCTGTGCAATGCCACTGAATGGCTTATTTGATCATAAATGCTCCTATCCAAGAGCATAGACACCCACCAGTGGAAATGCCTGAGGATGGGGGCTTGGAAGAGGGGCTGATGATCTGGGTGGACTGTTTAATCCATACCACCTTCTAACATTCTATGTGGAAGCGAACCAATTGATGCTGTTATAGCCAGTGGTTTGCAAGGGAATAGACTTACTGTAAGACCCGTAATTTACAGGACTATTTTATAATATTCACACAAAAAGTCAAATGCAGAGGAGTGCAAGAGATCTATCCATGGCCAGAGATCTGAAGAATCAAGTGGGGGCCTGGATTCCCGGGCAACATCTCACGCAAGTCAGTATCAAGGACCTGCACCCGGAAGGCCCAAAAGCCACGGGTGGAAGCTAGAAAGTGCTGGCGGGTGAGGGGTCTGCACTGGAGCAAGAGAGCGACCCTCAAGGTAAAGACCAGCGCTCCCCGGAAGAGAACAGCAGCCATCTCCAGCAACAGCGAGGCCCTGGAGAGATGAGCTGAGCTCCTATCAGGAAAACCAGCCGCTGTCAGCCATCCCCTCCAGTTGTCCTTTTATGTCATTCTGCCCACAGTCCTCCAACGGGTCTTCCACGCCCAGAATCCCACTGACTCAGTTCAGCTGCGCGTTTCAACTCAAGCGGACCATTAGTTAGTCCGCCATGGATGCCTTTAACGTTTTAAAACGGAATCCTTTACATAGTTGAATTTGTACACTTGGCAGGACTTGCTGCATGATTTAAATAAAGCTTATGACTAATAAAGCGGTGAGGTGCTGCAAGGAGTTCATTGCTAAACATCCCGTACTGTGGTGGGCGGCGGAGGGTCGTGTAGTCACTTTCCTAGTAACCCTCCCTTTTTGGGGACTGGACTCTTGGCAGTTTGTGGATGGTGGACCTTTGTGTGCTGCCCCCTCCTGGCCATAGCGGGAGGCGTGAGACCAGGGAACAGCAGTTCTAGACCCAGGGATCCTAGCTGTGGACTTAGGACCCTTGGAGCTGCAGGGTCCTTCTTTTGGCTGATGCAAGGGTGGGAGGAGACAGATGCATTTTCACTCGCTGGGCTGACTCAGCTGCTGGCAGCCATGTTGCCCATCCTAGAAGGAAAGGCTGTCTGTGCATGGCGAGGCAGGGATCAGGGGAATCCAAAGTGGGAAGCAGGCTGATTGGCCGGACGGGAAGAGGTATGATGCAGAGAGGAAGAGATGGACATGGAAAGAGAGTGAAGGGGAACTGAGAAAAAAACCTCCTTCCCAGACTTGCACTCACCCACACACACAGCTGGTTGCAGAGTCGGTCCCCAGGCGCTGATTCCTGACCTCACCTCTAGCTGTGAACTAGTCCCAGAATCCTTATGCCCTAGTGGTAAGTTCCCCTTATTTGTTAAGCGGTTGGAAGAGGGCTGAAATCACTCAAGAACAAAGAAGTCCTGACTAATACCAGGAGGAGACAGCTCCACAGGACAGCGAATACTTTTAGTAGAGCAACGTCACAGGTACGTTCAAGAGAGGCAGATCACGGTGCTTCTGAGAGCCTAGAATGTCAGTTTAGAGACAGGCCATCCAGATAGCACCTCCCAAAGTGGACAATGAGGTGCCAAAGCTTCGTGGGAAAAGATGAGTTAAATCAAGTTGCTTAACACATTTCTTTATGGCAGGACCTCTCAGAACCTTTATAGTGCTAAGGGTCAATGTGAGTCCTCCGGAGGAGGATAGAGAATGCAGTATCCCTAAAGGTGCTTGAAGACAAAAGCCTGTAAAGTCACCCAACACTGCACATAGTAATGTTCTAATGATAGGGAGGGTCTTGCTGCCCAAAGGGTCTTACTCTGCGCAAAGGCAACATGTGTCTTTGGCAATGACAGTGAAACATTGACTGGGACACGCGAATGTCCGGGTCTGGGAGAGACCGCACCAGACTGTTGTTAGCTAATTCTAACCAGCCTCATAGTGGTCCCCTGAGAGCAGGGCCTGGGTGACATATGGCCATGGTTGCAGCACCCTGTTGGCCAAACGTCTTCCACTGTGATGGACGTTCGTCTGGACGATCATTACCGTAGGCGTTGACAATGCTCCCTAATTTTAAAAACACTAAATAATTCATACTGGTGACTGAGAAAAAAAATTCAAGTCTGGCCTGTGTTAATTCATCCAGAGTGAACTTTACCTATTGTTTTTATTGGTGTTGTAGAAGAGGTTAGGATGGAACAATGCCCATCATGTTCTTGCTCTCTTGCAAGTGACAAATCAGCAGATCTTTCTTCATGATGCCACATTTCTGTCCAGATCAGGAAAACTCTATAGTACACAGCACAGTGTTTTTTCTGTCTTTTTAAAATTTGTGGGTCTTGGTTCCTCAATATAATTCTTACCTGTTGGCCTATGTGTGTATGATATTCATTGTTCCATCCTATGGCTGTTATTTGAAGTTTCTTTGGGATTTCTAGCTATAGAGGCCAGTAAGTAAGGAGGTTCCACTTTGGTGGACCCAATATCATTCTCTCACTGCTTCAGGAGTGATCTGAGTCAGTTCACTTGCAGCTGACTGTTAATTCTGCCCTGTCAACTTTACTGGATTAAGAAACACCTGGCAGGTTAGATCACGCTCCTGAGTGGGCCCGAGTGGGCTATGGAGGGATCTTGGGAGCTCAGAATGGTTCCTTATGCATTCCTCTCCGGCTCTCTTCCCCTCTTCTGATCCCTGGTTGCCAAGGACTAAGTGTTTTTGCTCCATCACTCCCTTCCACTGTGATGGTCCTGCCTTGGAACCAATTGATTATTGTCTGAGTCCACCTCCAACTCAAACTACAAGTCAAATTAGACCTCTCTTTTAAATTGTGGGTCTCACATATTGTGTCTCAGCCATGAGAAAGCTGACTAACTCAAGGGCATATTACAAAAGGGAAGACAAGAGCAACTGCTGGAGTTCACCTGTCACTTAAAACCTTATATGGAAAAAACCTCTTACATGGGACATGCACAATTTATGACTGGATAGGAACATCTCAGGTAAAAGTGGGGGCCTCTGGAGGCAATTAGCAACATAGAGATATAATAGCAGTAATCACAGCAGGACAGCAGCGACTCACAAAGAAGGAGACTTTCCAGTGCCTGAGGCTATCTACACTGGGCACAGGACAGGGAGAGCCGAGTTCAGTTGTCAGCTCTGTTCTTTGCTATCATCTGCTCAGTGGCAAATCAGTGAGCCTCAGTTGTTCTTTCTAAGAAAGGGCTGATCAGATTTTCTTCAGAAGAATGTATTCAAATCCAAACCCATGTACATAAAGCTACTTAAATCACGTGCATTCTATATGTCTGACACAGTGTGTGCCCAGCAACAGGAGCCCATGGGGCTGGTTCTCAGGGCTGGGTGGTGCTCTGTGTGAACAGGCATAAGGCTAAATTGTGGAACACCCAGATGCAAGATTTGAGGTCTGTGGTTTGCCCTGAGCTTCACTTGTAACTGTTTCACTAAGAGTCAAGGTTAGGAGTTTAGGTCATTCCGTTTCAAAGCAAGTGAGAGGCCAGGCACTTGCTTTGGGCACTGGGGACTTGGGGTGAAACCAGGCATGTGGATCTTGGAAACGTAGATGGGTCCAGGCGAGTCCCTTTTCATTCTCTTCTCTAGTCTTTCTTATACCCCTTTTGGGAAACCTCTTAGAAGATAAACCTGGGAATCCCTGGACCTTTCTGCTGCCTGGAGAACATCATGTCCCCCCAAAATGAACCCCATCTCTAGGTACACACAATGCTCCACAGGCTGGGAGCAGGTTGCCAATTATCTGGACAATTGAGACAAAAGCAAGTTTTCCTCCCTCTTTTCTTTTAAACATGTTTTTGGCCCTGAATAGTCCAAGTCCCTAGAGTTGTTCTCTCTGCTCTCAGAGAAAGGGCCACCAGGACCCTATCTGAGCATCCTTTTATTAAACAAGGTCCCCAGTTCCTGTGCCTTATTAGGGCAATGAACAGGGAGCCAGTGTATCATAGAGGCTGTTGTCCCCTTGCCAGCATTAAATAAGTCTAGTAGCTGCTTGATGGGGTAAAGCAATTACGATGCATTTTTCATTCAATCAACTGAATCAATTAATTGCTTCCCTCACATAGGGGCAACAGAAAACAAATCCCAGAGCCTTCTTGTTAAACAGCAAGCATGCTAGATAGGCTGCTTTTAAATCCAACATTTACATGAAATTATCTTCTTATATAATTAACAGCTACCAGTTAATAAACATGCCTCCCATAGAAGAGTAACCCTATAAATGAACAAGGCGAAACAGTGCCATTGAGCAGGCTGAAGGCAATAGGATCGGGCAGGCTCCATCGGGAGAGAGCTGCTCCCAGAGCCTACGTGGCGAGCTGGAAAGCAGAGGGACAGAGAACAAGAAAACACCGGCATTTAAAATCGGTTCCATAAGAAAGACATTGATCTTCTTAAGAGATGGAGGAGGGGAGTGTTCCCCTAGGAGAGGAAAATACCTCAGATGTTAGTAAATATTTTGTTTCCCTCAATCATAAAAGGTCTAATTTCTCGCAGAAAAGGAAACTTGAGGATGACGCAGCCGCAGAGGCCTCTTCTAAACACTTCTTAAGTGTGGCTGGCCTTGCACACCTATAATAGCCACAGCATTTGAAAGGAAGAGGCCTGCATAACTCCTGGGGAGCTTTTTTTTTACAAACAAGCTCATAAAAGAGCCAGGCCAGTGCAGCTCTGGGGGAGATTTCACCCAAGGGGGTTCTACAAAGTGGGAGCCAAACCATTCCACCTCTAGAATGCAATATTTATGCCTTCATCAGGGGCCTGCTAGTGACCCTTGTTTTCAGTTGTAATGGAAAAGGGGATATAGCTATTTAAGAAAAAAAAAATTCTAAAGAAAATCTATCTCCTAGTAAAGAGAGGAGCTCTCAAAGGTAAAAGTGAAATCCAAGATGGGGGTGACACCCCATTTGGGTATTTCCAGGGGTGATTTCTCTGCTGCCAACAGAACCTGGCAGAGTGTTCTATTTGCTTGGTAGGGAAATGGTTTTGTGTCCTGTTAGGATGATTTGTGTGGTGCTCGGGTGCAGTTATACCTTGGCTCCTCATCTTATCCCAATAAAACAGGGCTGTATCCGTAATGGCTGGGACCCTTGGAAACTCTGAGGGGTGGGCCCCCAGCCGGAGGGCCGGTGTCAGCCCTGCAGGAGCGGCACCTTCTAACACCTCCAGTGCTGCCTCACCTTGGAACATCACAGGGACACAGGGACCTCCAGATCAATGAATCCTGCATTTGGTGCCCTGGACCCCAAATTCAAATGCAAAACTGCTTTCTCACTGCAGCTGGGGAAGTTTTCCTTCTAGATGCGTAATGTAATTCCACCCTAGCAAGGCTCCCCCTTGGCTGAAACAAAACAAAAACCCAAAGCACAAACCATGGTGGGGAGGGGAGGTGGTCTCCGATCTGGAA
The DNA here is from genome assembly GCA_004025085.1 of Thryonomys swinderianus. Classification (NCBI taxonomy): domain Eukaryota; kingdom Metazoa; phylum Chordata; class Mammalia; order Rodentia; family Thryonomyidae; genus Thryonomys; species Thryonomys swinderianus. The sequence goes on from PVIC010033143.1 coordinate 10,943, forward strand.
TAGAGCCAGTGAAGACCTGAGTGAGATGGAAGGCTCCTCTCTTTCCTAGTGCGATCAAACAAGATAATGGAAGGCAAAGTGCTCAGAGAACCATCCGGTGACACTACAATGTCAGATAATTAGCATCATCATTTTCTGTTTCCAACATAAACCCAATTTGCTTTCCTGTGCTGCCATAGGCGAGGCACCAACCCAGGTGTGAAAATCACAGATCTTCTGAGGACTCAGTCCTTTTGTCTGGAACCAGCCAGAAGATGGGACAGGTCCTTCCGCTCTTTCTGGGGCCCTCTCTGCAGATGTAGAAATGTTTCCCTGCTGCCAAACTCAGTCCTGGCACCTTTTGTTGTCCCATGGTCTATCCTGTGGTGAAAGTGATGATAGATTTTAGAGATTAGGGGGTTGAACTTCTCCTAATCACTATTCCAAGGTGTCTTCACAACAGTCTATGAGGGCACAATTATCCTCCTGTTCCAGAGGAGGGTGAGAGAGAGCTGGAGCCTGGAAAGGATCTGTTTCTCCACCCAGGTACTGGCTGAAGGGTGTGTGCTCCTTTGGAAAGTGTTGTGGCTTCAGGGAAAAGGCATATCAGGAGCATTGACAGTGTTTGTGCCCATGCGGTGGGTTCGGGTGGGCCCTGAGAGGTCTGCCTATGTGCTTTATACACGAGAGTGCATGAATGTGGCCCTCTTTGGGAAATGGAATGTCACTGTGTTTTAAATTACATATTGCTAACAACGTTGAACATTTTTTCAGGTGTTTCTCAGCCATTTGCATGTCTTCTTTTGTGAAATGTCCAACTCTTTTGCTCATTTTATTTTATTTTATTAAACCACTCGCTATTGGGTGGTTTATCATATTAAGTTGTAAGAGTTCTTCATATACTCTGTATATAAGATTTTTGTCATATATATGCATTAAAATATTTTCTTGCAATCTGTAGCTTCTCATAGCCTTCTCATTTTTCAGGTTATTTATTTCAAAGAGCAGAAGTTTTTAATTTTGCTAAGGTCCAGTTTAGGATTTTGTTCTTTCTGAGTTGCTTTCACATTTATTCCTATATAAGAAATATTTGTCTACCTCAAGATCCATCTCTTTGACCGTGTACTAAACTAAAATCAAAGTGGATTAGAGACCTAAATATTAAAACAGAAACTCTAAACCTGCTGCAAAACAGGTTAGGTAGTTCTCTTGGAGACATTGGCTTAGAGAAAGACTTTATGAACAAAACCCTTATAGCATGAAAACTAGCAGAAGAAATCAACAAATGGGATCTAATCTTATTAAAAAACTTCTGCACAGCAAAAGATACCACCAGCAGAGCGAAAAGACAACCAACAATATGGGGGAAAAAAATCTTTTTTTCTTTTTTTTGAGACAGGGTCTCGCTTTATACTCCAGGCTGGCCCTGAGCTCACTATGTAGCCCAGGCAAGCCTCGAACTCAGCAATCCTCCTGTCTCTGCCTCCCGAGTGCTGGGATTACAGGCGTGAGCCAACACGCCCGGCTGGGAAAAAAATCTTTACCAGCTGTTCCTCAGATAAAGGGCTACTATCTAGAATATATAAAGAGCTTAAAAAAATAAGCCCCCCATTTAAAGACCCAATTCAAAAGTAGGCATCTGAAACAAACAGATGCTTTTCAGAGGAAGAGGTAAAATAGCTAAGAAGTATATGAAGAAATGCTCAACATCACTAGTGATTCAAGAGATGCAGATGAAAACAACACTGAGACTTTATCTCACTCCTCAAGATTCTAAAAGTTTTTTAAAATTTTTTCTTCCAAAAGAATTTTGGTTTCTGCACTCACATGTCAGCCTGGGTTTCACTTGGATTAATTTTGTGTTATGCTGTGAAATAAGGGTCAAGATCCATCAATTCATTTCAATGAATTGAAAACAGTGGCATCCAGGTAAAGAGTGAGAAGCATGTCAGTTTCTAACCACTAATGAGCTGGTTCGATATTGGTTTTGAGAATTTCCTGATGCCAGTCATTGTGTAAGGCTCTAGGATTACATCATGGTAGCAAAATCACTATGTCTCCTGCCCATGTAGCATTTTTCCAGAGATATGCATATGTATCTGTTGGTGGATCTGAAAGACTCAGTCAAACACATATGAATGACCACTGTGGTAGAAACTGAGACTAGAACACCCTAGTGTCCCACATAACTTAGTCTTTTCATGAAGACACAAACACAGCATGAGTGAGTGAAGATCTACAGGAAAAATAGAAGATAACTAGGCAAATGGGATGGTGGGAGGGGCTTTGGGCAAGGAAGAGGGGATGAAGGATCAGGTGTGTTTGCATACTGGCTGGGCGTTACTCACTGGGCTTTGTGGGCACTGTTGAGGGCTTTGTTTTTATCTTGAGAATAGTGGGAGGAACTGAGGTGTTTGATGGAGTGTGTGTGTCTCTGTGTGTGTTTTGCATACCTTTCTCCTGTCCCCAGGGAGAAGGGACAGAGGGGCAAAGCACACAACTCTTGCTTAGTCACATGCTAGGATGTGCCAATGCGTAGAGCTCCTGGGAAGACCGATGGCTGGTTGCTGTTGACCTGGCCTGGGGACAGGGGGATGACACATGCACTATCAATGAGAGCACCAAGGGGTGGCCCAGTCCCCACTGGGGCTAAGCAGAGGAGACACAGTTAGCACAGCCTGTTCATATCCATACTCTTACTGCCTTGCATAGCAATTTGACCAGATAAAACAATTTGATTTCTAGTTCGTATAGTTCTTTACTTCATAAAAGGGAAACCTGAGTGTCAGAGAAAGTGGAGACCTTACTTGTGATTACATAGCCAGGCAACAATGATATCAAGTCCCAGAACCCGACTTTTCTGCTCTTTCTCCAACATAACCCTGATCAGGAGTCAAGTCCAAGGTGCAAGTGTCTTCTTGGGCTCTGAATGCTCTGTGTACTTCTGCTGTGGGGACCATATCTAGGTTAAGGGAGGAATCATGGATTTGGTTTGTGAACAAACTGTTGGTTGAGTACAGTTGTTTGAACACCTGGATCTGGACTTTTCTGGTTCAACAACCATCTTTTATGAGGACTGAAAACTCATCAGTGACTCTCAGTTTTGCTCCTCCTCTTACACAGGCCTGGCCAGAAGCCCTCTCGGCGGCATGGTGAAGGGAGCCATAGACTTGTTGTCACAGACGGCACCCTCAATCTGACCTCCACTTAGCAGCCATGGACTTGGGCAGATCCTTAGGCTTTCTAGGTTGGGTTTTCCTATCTTCCAATTGAAGATTCTAGAAGGGCCTGCATGACCAGGCAGTTGAAAAAACAAGAAGGGATAACCATTTTGGGTGGAAATAGTCCCATGTTTAGCTCATAGTAGGAGCTTAATAAATGTGAGCTGCAACAGCAGCAGCATTAGTCTTATCATGACTGGGGGAAAAGTGAAGTGTACAGTTGTGGCACTATTATCGTCACCATTACTAAGGCGAAAAGGACACGTTGATTTATCTTTGAAAAGTTCCTTTCCATGCTGGCCAAATGCCTGACTTGGAATGGCACAGCACTCAGAGGGTGCTTATGGTTTCCAAGCATAAGCCTGATTTGCAGTAATAATCATTCACACCCGTGCAGAGTTTTTCCCTTCGCAAAGCACCGTCACATCTTGTACTGCACTTTGTCCCCAAAGAACCCTTGAGGTTGGCCGGGCAGGAATGATTACCTGCCCCCTCCCCTAGTTTCCTAGATGAGAAAGTAGAGCCAGAAAACAAATGTGATTGGCCCAAGACTACAAGGCGGAAAGGACAGGAAGGTAGGCTCAGAGTGTGGACAGCCCTTCTAACTTGCTCTTGCAGAGTGTGAACATAATGCCCGCGCTGTGTGCAATGCGTATTGAGGAATAATTTTGATAGTGGCCATTTATCAAGCACCTGCTGCACATGGGGCTAAGGGTGGGATAGGTGTACTGTGTACTAACTCATATAATCCCTTCAGCAATCCTGACAGGCTGGTACTGTCCTCCTTTTATTTATGAAGAGACCAGGTCCCCCAGAGGTTAGGTTAATGACCCAACGGAAAATGAGGGCTGGTTTGTGATCCACATTCAAGTCAACCCAATGAGAAAACTGCTTCTCTGTTGCTGTCCTAGAAGAGAAAAGGCCGACCTGCCAGATGGACATGGGTGTGAGTACTTTCCTATTTTAACTGAGCTAAATGAAGCCTTTATCTTCATGACCACTGCTATCATGGCTGGGCTGATGTCTGGGTATCTGTTTAGGAGCTAACAGGTTTAGTTTTATTGTTTTGTCAAAATACTGCAGAAATCAATATATCTCCATAATTCAGTGTTATACCAAGAGGCATTTTTGTGCCATATATAGCAAAAATTGTATTATACTTTTGAGATCATAGGTAATGATGACAAAGTGTGCTGTGTTCAATTCCAGCATTAACGTCTGGTTTGAACAAAGCTTGAAATATGATCTCAGAGCTAAGAGGCTTTAATATTAAGATCTTTAACTGTAATTTATGTGACAGAAGATAGGGTTTAGCATAATAAAATGTAATGGGCTCCTCAAATGAAGAGGATAAGAGACAATTGAAAACAAGGTAAAAATGGTAAATTATAAGTAACAGTAAATCTACCTTTATGTTGTTACTTCATTTATTTTTGATTTGTTAGATAGGCTCTATAATTTTTCATTTTCCCACGTTTCAGAGCAGGACATTTCTCAAATGGTGCTGATTTGAAATGAGAGCCCAGAATCTTCATTGGCCCAGGCTTCTGTTAGGTGGATGACATTTCTACCTCTTGTGTCCTCCAGGTGCCAAGGTTTGATCTCTATGCGTTTATTGATCTATTCTTGCTTTGTCTTTTTTAGTGGTATTTATTCATGGACTTGTTTATATTTTTAAAGAAGGGCTTCTACTTCCAAGCCAAGTACAGTCAAATGCAAGCTGTGGAAACATTAAGGATTTTAGACCCAATGCTAGCAAATTGAATTTACAAGAAGGAATAAGGGGAAGCAAATTTACTAACCCAGGGGCTGACAGAGATTTTGTTTCTAAGCATTCAGTTTGGCTTTGAGCTTCCTGGAAGTCAAGAACACCACAGTTTATGTAAATTTTATGATGCCACAGCAAAAGGTAACAATTCTTCCAGGCAGAATTTCCTGTACTTGGAATTTTAGAAAAAGACAGTTGTGGTATGGAAAATTAAGGAAGATTTTTGAATCAAGTTTGGGCTCTCGAACTTTCTTTCTTCTTTTCTTTTTGCCTTTGGAGAAACCTCGATTCCGCCTGGTTTTCCAGTGCTGAACTCTTACTGCCAGCATATCTTTGGAGCCCTCTCCTTTGTAGAAATCTGGGCACCAGAAGGAAAGGTAGGCAAAAAAGAACAAAAAACCCCAAAGATCATTTCTTACCTATCACAAGTGGCAAGGGCATTTGAATGTCTTCTATAACTTGTTTTTTTTTTTTTTTTTTTTTTTTTTGAGACAGGGTCTCGCTTTGTAGTTCAGGCTGGCTCTGAGCTCACTATGGAGCCCAGGCAAGCCTCGAACTCAGCAATCCTCCTGCCTCTGCCTCCCGAGTGCTGGGATGACAGGCACGAGCCACCACGCCTGGCTCTATAACAGTTTTTGCCATGCTCCCTTTGGCTGCAAAGTGGTATGAGGAATTAATTAGCCCGGATCCTCTCTCTCCTGCCTCAGGGCTGAGATGAGTTTCAGCAGTAGCAACAGTCGCAGCTGGCAGATCATATGGGAGTGTATTTCTGTCCTAGAAGGTTGACTGCCTTTCCAGGAGTATCAACAGATGCACTCCTACCACCTTCTTTTGGGGTCCCATGCCAACTGGAAGTAACTTCTGTGACACTTACCTGAAGTTCCTTCCACTCACCACCCACAGATCTCTCTGGGTTCCTCTGCAGTCCTTCTGGCACCAACTGTAAAAAGCACGCCTTCCCCTGCCCCAGATGTGGCAGTCCACGCTTGCAATGCCAGCACCCTAGGAGGTTGAAGCCTGAGAATGGCAAGTTTGAGGCCAGCCTGGGCAATTTAGCAGCTCAGTAAGATCCTGTCCAAAATTTTAAAAAAATGATAAAAGTACAGAGTATGTGACTCCTTGTGATGGCTCTGGGTTTAATCCCTGTTACCCACACACACACAAAGTAAGCACTCTAGGAGGACACTGCAGTCTGCCATCTCGATGCAGCAGGCTTTTTTCCTTGCAGAGTGGATGAACTTTTCCTTTCAGGTGGATGCTCTTAGGTCCAGGCAGACAGGGCATTAAAGGCACAGCTGCGAGACAGGCTGAGAACCGGTAGCTTAGCAGGAGATTCACAGCATATCCTTCAGAAATCTCCATCCTTGTGAGCAGGTGGGGGTGGAGTTGGGGCCGGCCTGCCCACCTCACCTGCCTGCATTGTGTAAGTAGGTGAGCTAACCTCGGGCTACATATTTGATTTTTATCCATCGATTTAACTGGAGCAGAGATTAATAAGGGTGGATTCCTTCTTTCTGCCTTCTAAATCTTGCATAGCAGGATTGGTTGATCATAACCCGGAAGCCTTTGGGGAGAGGGATTCTGGGAAATGTGGCATTAGGTTTCTGCCCTGTGGGGCAGAGGAGGCTGCAGAAGGTGAGGCTGGTTGCCCAGGGCCCACGCAGAATTCAGGGGATCTCTTCATCTCTGTCCAGGACTGTGGCCCTCTTGTTCCTCATGGCTGCCATCCATGAGAGTCTGATTCGGGTGTGTGGTAGAGGATCTTTGACACATCTGCAGTCAAGTTCCCACTAATCCACCTGGTCTCCCCCATCTCCTAGGCCTCATTTTTTTCCCTCCCAAGTTCTACATGTCCTCACTTCAGTTTTTATGTGATTCTTGGGGGGCACCTGGTCCCCAAGACCTGACAGGTCTCATGTTTGCCTGTGTAAGATCCAGCACTGCTCTCTCAAGGCATGTATCGCATGTATAATTAAATGCTCACCCGCTTGTGTATCATCAGGGGTCTCTGCCAGACTGAATTCCATGAGGTCAGGACCTGTGTCTTTCTTGTTCATGGCTCTGTTCTCAGAACTCCCCACAGGGATGGCCCTGGGAAAAGTTTCTTATGTGAATGGAAGGTAAAGTCATGTTTCCCATTACTTTAACAGTTAGATTTTCGCTTACGAAGCTTTGTAGGACATTAGGTCAACAAGTTTAGTAACAGTGATTCATTATTCCTCCCCAACTGTGAAGTCCTTAGCAGTTTACAAGTCACTTTCTCCCCATGACTTCTTGATATAGTCACCTGGGAAGAATCTGTTGAATGCTAACCGTGGTCATGACAACACAGAGAAAGTGATCATGCATTGCCATGAGATGTGATTGGAAAAGAGTGAAAAATGAAATTAAAAATACTTCTTAAAGTAGAAGGCACATCGTCATTACCCTCACTAAAAATACTCCGTCTTATATCAGACAAACTTATCCCAGATTCTTGCCATTTTGGAAGTCTTCTTTCATGATGTAAATTATGATTTTTGTGACTACCTTGATGTCTCAAGTTGATTCCACACATTTATCTTTCACGGTCATTTTGACTTGGGGGTGAAGCCAGAAGTTGCACAGTGCTAGCTCTGGTAAATGAGGTAGTTGAGGACTCACTGTAATGTTTCTACCAGCCTGCTTTTCTGTTGGCCCTCGGCAGCAGAATTCACTGCATTTTTGATCATGCCTCATAATGACTCTCATGAAAGAAGCCTTCCAGAACTGCTTCAGAAGGTGGGAAGAACGATGAGATAAGTGTAGTCAAAGGGGGAGTACGTTTGAGGGGGTTGAACGGCACTGTGTATTTTACTATAATAATTTCAGAATTCAAGCATTCACAATATAATTTAATCCCCATTGTAAGCAGCTGAGAATCAACCCCATTGCAGTGCACCTGTCTGCCTGCAGCCACACCCTGGGGCTTCACAGAGTCACCAATAAAATTTAGTGCTTATGATTTAGGGCTCTTCCCTCCTCTTGATGAGAATATTGTATATTTAGAAATGACTCCCACACTTTTGAAAACATTAGTCTGTCAAAATCCCTTATTAGAAGGAACCCACTGCAACTTAAATGAATTTCTGTTGCCCAAGGAAACACATTTGAGGGTCAGTAGTCCAGGATCATAAAGAGTGTTATACAAGAGATGTAGAAAAACATTTCCTAACTCTGCTGTGGTTTTCCTTGAATCATTAATGCTAAAATATTAGACTAAAAATTTAGTCTAATATTTACTCAATAGAAAAGAACAGCCACTTAAGTGTAGGAGGTAGAGCAAAAGGTAGGACGACTAGGGTTGCCCCTGACCCCACACTGCAGTTCCTCCCTCCCTCTTCTCATAGGATTGGTTGCTGGGGTCGCAGGACTGTGTCACACCCACTTATGCCACCAGGGGAGTTGAGGAGAAGATGCCTAAGTTACCTGCCAATAAAGACTGAACAAATCTAAAATCTTGCAGTGAGCCCTGTGTCTTTTCACCCCCGGGTCCTATATTGCTGGGTCTCTCAGCTACCGTAGAGCATCCCGAGAAACTTTTGGTGACTTGGTTGCAAAAGTAAAAAGACGGTTATGGGATTCTGACAAAAATATCTACAGGTTTGTCGTTCATTGATTCTCCGCAAAGATTGGGTGCTGTACCATCGTGGCATTTGGCCACTCTGGCTTTGAGGTGAACAGAGGTCAGGCAGGCCATGCTTTCAAGATGGCGCCACTCTGGTCAATGGCCCTTGAGAGCAGCCAAGGTGACAGTAAGGCTCTGTGACTGCAGCACACTATCCAGAGTCACAGTGCAAGGCCCCGTGTCTCATAGGTCTAGGGCACTGGTACCATGTGCTTGCCATGGGCTACCATGGGGACCTGCCAAATTCTCCTGACGGATATAAAGGTAAGGAAGGAGATCTTCTTGCCTAGAGCCCTAGCTTGAGTCTCCACCCTGAGCTCACATTCCTTCTTCTTCCTTCAAGTGGGACCCCATTCCCGCTTCCTGACTGAGCCCTTACTCAAAACTCCTTCCTACTTCAGGTAGACAGGAGTTCCTACTGCCCTCCCACCAATCATGCCTTCTGGGCCTTTAGGGACATGGTGGGTTATCTTATCCGTGAAGCCTTACTCAACCCCGTTAACCTGGTTATCCCTTTTGCCCAATTTTATCCATGAGATGAGACTAGGTTCAAATGAGCAGCCCCCAGGGAGGAAGCACAGGGGCTGTTGTTAAAGCTGTTACTACTTCTTGAAAATATATAGTCACCCATGGGCTCTGCGGGACCTGGATCTAGGATACCTCCCAGTGAATACCAAGTTGAGGGCATGCTCCTTTATATAAAATGATGAGGCATTTGCAT
>PVIC010033144.1:0-20312 GCA_004025085.1 Thryonomys swinderianus
TGGGACTCTGCAGGCTGGCCCGCGTAGGGAGCAGGGCATTCGGAAGCAGGCAGATGGGCCCCTGGATGGTTGGAGGGTTTGTCTCTTCACTTCCTCACCTGTCCATGCGCACAGCGCATCACACCACTGTCACATAGACAAATACAATCAAGACCTTAGTGTGAGCTCCCACGTGCTATGTGTGCGATAAATATAAATACTTCCACGTCTAAACAAACACTACCTTGCACTTGCTAGCTACATGTGTTTAAATATTTTAAAGTTAACCATGAGGAGGAATTTAGATTTAGGTGAAGGTGGCAAGCTGTTCACCTTAGTTGACATAGAGGGGAATGATTTTCCCCTATTATTTGCTAGGTACTTGTGTTTCTACATCCTTAGGAGTATATAATATACTGTAATTGTAAACTTATTGATAAACAGACTATAAAATGAATTCTCAAGTGCAATTCTTAAAGTAAATGAGTAACTCATTTCTTAGGTCCTCAGAGAAACTAGTTCTCTGAGTGACTTGATTTCACTAGAATCCATAGTGTCCTCCTCCTTTGGATGATGGGTGCATATTCACATTTGTGGGTAGATTACATATTCCTAAGCTAGTTTTCCTTTCATGAAAGGAAGCAGCAATCTTAAATTAAAATACATGTATTATGTGTAAATTATAAAATTTGTATACTTGTATAAGATACCTCATAGTAATGTAGTGTGTGTGTACAATGTCTATCGATCCGATTGGTGTAATAAACATTTCTGTCTCTTCCACGACCCATCGTATTTAGGTGGCGAGAGTTTTGTAGACCTCTTTTCCAGTTCTGGTGACACATAGCATTGGGTGTTTTGGCCACTAGCCGCTCTAGTGTACTACAGAAAGCCCTGGGGTGAGTTCTTCACTCTGTGTTTTGGATGTTTCCTACTGAATCTTATTTTGGTTTCCTTTCTCTATTTCTTCTGACCACTTAACTTCTTCCATTCAAGTCTCCCACAAGGTTGATTTTGGGGTTTTCACAAATGAGTGCAAACAGAGATTTTTATTTTTATCTTTTGAATTTTTACACCTTATTTTTTACTGATATATTGTTTATTTTGATTATGTTTAAATCACTACACAGAACATATGGTTTAAATTGCATTTACTTGAATAAATGCTAAGTGTCCTGTGTTCTAGGGCTTTTTCATATGTGACTTTTTTTGATAATTATTTCTTGCTTTAAATATTTTGATTAGAAAGAAAATGGGAAAGACCATCATAACACCATTTTGGAGAAATCATGGCTTATTGAAAAGGGATTTTAATCAAAAAGATACCCTTAAAAGGGTTCGATAATAACCCCACAGGTAAGAAAAAAGACTGAGCTCAGGATAACAACCTTCATACTATGAGATTAAAGGTCCTAAGGGAGAAAGAAAGTGGATTAAAGAGGACGTGAAAGCAATGCTCCTATTCAGCTGCTGGTCAGAAAATGACAGATGGATTCGCTGAGAGAGCTGAAAAGGCCTACCAGAAGAAGAAAACAATACCATTATTTAGGATAATAGAGACATTCTTCAAAGATCGTTTCTGGAAAAATGAGCAGGCAGGTTTATCCCCCGATTGAGGTACTGAATACTTTCGATCCAAGCACAAAGGGTTCACCTAATGAAAGTTCTCAGAGCAAAAGTAAAGAAAAATAGAAGGAATTACAGGTGGTAAACAAGCTTCCCTTTGTCCCTTGGGCAGCGCCGTGGCGCAGTTCCACCTGCTGCCTGTAGGTGGTGTCTCCCCAAGCGTGGCCCAGGAGGGCTGCTGGTCCCAGAGACCCTGTCTGAGTGTAGAACGGGTTTCTAACTAATCATACTAAGAGATTGTTTACCTCCGGCAGCGGCACGTTCTCTCCTGGGTACACAGTGTAACTTTCAGATGCTAAAGTGTCCTCACCTGACCAGACTGGACGCAGAAGTCTGCAGGCGCATGCAGCCGGCTTCCATACCCTAAAACTATTGAAGAGGTTTCTGGAAAGCGAAACAATCTGTCCCTTCAAATTCTTCTTTTTTTCACAATACAGTTGTATTTCATTCAGAACACGTTATACATTTTAATGCAGGATGAGCTTGTTGATCTTCTCTTCAAAGAGATTAATAGATATTTTAAAATATCCTCAGTTTTAATTTCAAATATGGTAAGTCTTAATAGGGTAGAATCCAATCGGCTAAATCTTTAAGAGCCTCAGTGGGTTTAAGAATATAAGGAGATGCTGCTACCAAAGATCTGAAAACCCCCATCCTAAGGGGGATGGGCTTGGTTTATTTAAAACGTGCTTATGACAGAGGAGACTAGGATGGTCACGCACACTCCTGTCCTTCCTCTCAGGGCACAGAAGGACACACGTCCTCACAGGCCCCAAGCGGACAGAGCTGCGGGCCGGTTCTCCGCGCCTCGGAGGTGGGAGGCCGAGGGTGCGCCCGTATCGGGACAAATCATGGCCGGTGTGAGACGGTCCGTGTGCTTTTCCCTTTCCATGAGGGCATGCGTCGGCGTAAAGGTGCCAGCGAATAAAGCAGTCGAGGATTTCGCAGGAGGGCAGCGGTCTGAAGAGCCCCCGGACTGGCAAGGGACCCAGTGTGAACGAGGGAGAATGTTCAGAGTGGCAAGCCCCTGCCATGTGGAGGCTGTTCATTATTCTTGCAGAAATTAGCCTGTCACATACCTTATTTTTCACACAAAAACTGGCACAGCCTGATGATTTTATTACACCGAGAACAAAAGAGAGCCCTGACACTGTTACAACTAAAAGTGATTTGAAATAATTTTTTTTCCAAATTGTCATATGTTACTTTTGATGATCAAGTGGCAGATGTAAAAATGACATTGGGTTCCGCACAGATATACTTAATTTGGATAATATAGAAGCCCTTACTCTTCATGAGTATGTGACTTAAATGCTGCTCTTTTGTTATAGATGATGTGGAAACTTGGTGTTAACCTAACAACTTTTTGCATTCTTGGAAAGCAGTTTCTCTTCTGTTGCTGACTTCACCATGGCCAGGAAAAAGAGCAGGAGAGGGGAGGAGCCTGGACGGGAACGGCCCTCCAGGTCCATTCACAACCTTCTCTTCTGACCAGGCCTCACCTCCTAACGGCACCTTTGGCCATGAACCTGTCCATGGATTAATCGCTGATGAGTAATCTAGGGGTGAACGTATCGCCCCACTGATCCAGACTTATGGAGAACATTTCTTATCTAAACCATGGTGTCAGCTGCTCTTGGTCCTTTTTCCACTCTCTACCTCAGTTGTACCAGAAGGTCTGAAATGTCAAGCATGCAGAAATCTTCGCCTGCATGAAGGCAAGAAGTGCGCAGCAGCGAGCCCTCCAGCATAGTGCCCCAAAGCAGCTCTCCCTGGAGCAACATTTAGAGACTCAACAACCTGCTTGGAGAAAAGAGGGGGAGATGAAAAACGCAAGTTGATGTAGAAGTATCATTCCAGCATATATGTGATTGTGTTTTCAGTACACTGTAGCCACTTTTTTTTTTTTTTTTTTGAGACAGTGTCTCGCTTTGCAGTTCAGGCTGGCCCTGAGCTCACTATGTAGCCCAGGCAAGCCTGGAACTCAGCAATCCTCCTGTCTCTGCCTCCCGAGTGCTGGGATTATAGGCGTGAGCCACCACGCCCGGCTTTTTAAAAAAATTTTAAAGACAGGCTCTCGCTTGTAGTTCAGGCTGGCCCTGAGCTCACTATGTAGCCCAGGCAAGCCTGGAACTCAGCAATCCTCCTGTCTCTGCCTCCTGAGTGCTGGAATTACAGGCGTGAGCCACCATGCCCAGCTATAGCCACATTTTTGATAGAGGCACACAGTGTCCTGTGAATAGTTCTAGGAGCCTGTTGTGGCAGTTTCAGAGCTGACTTCCTGAAATGTGGCATGTCTAAACTGAAACATTCGTAGAATCTACCTAACTGAAATCAAAAGAGAAAATGAGAGAAGACAGGAAGAGAATGAAAAGGATTCAAGAGAAAGAAAGCAGCCCAGAAACATGAACAGGACGAAGAGGACCAGGGTTGTCAGTAGTTAGTAAAAGGCTGGACAGTACAGTTTGAAACATTAATGGGGAAAGTGTTAGAGGGGAATATAGCTCATTTGAGTTTGATCAGTAAGAAAACTGAACTGCCTAAAGATTAGGCTTTAGTAAGATCTCTTGGGCTATGGATGAAAACTGGGTTCACACTGTGCAGCAATGGAGCTGTTGGAGGTCTCTGTAATCACACTGACAAAAGATATTGTCAAGTTGACCTTATATCATAGAACTCTGAAGGTAATTGAATGAGTTAAAGAGTCATTATGGATACAGAACAATTATGACATCAAAAAATTATCTTTGGATTGGCATCTGAGTATGCCTTGGTGGCATTCCGTATGACAAAAAGAAAAGCCATAGAGGGATGTATGAGAGGACTCTTCTTTCTAAAATTTCAACCTCTCACAATTTCCTGTGCTATGTGTTCTTTGGAACTTAACAATACCTTTTGTATTTTATCTCTTTCTAGTTTGTATAACTTCATTAAGATAGAAATCCCTGTGACCAGACATTTTGTTTTCTAATGTACCTCCCCTCCCTAAAATATACCAAGCACATACTGGCTACTAAATAAATATTTTGTAGACAACTAAGTGGCTAAACAACTAATTAACTGAATGAATTAAGAAGGGTAATAGAGAAATGAGTGAAAAGATAGATCTTCTGAGTGTGAGTTACCTTTTAACATTCCTTTGTGGATGTCTAGTAAAAGGTAGATGTTAAGGGAATGGCCTGAGCTTCCGATGACATCTGTTGCATAGAGATGGGGCTTTGGGATCCTCAAACACAGGTCACCTTTGAGACGACTGTGTCAATGATATGTTCATCCTGTAAGTCATCTCTGACCAGTGTAAACATGCTCTCTGTGGATATCAGTGGCAGCAGGGTTTTTCCTGATAAAATTTGTTCTTGTTTGCCAGTGAGATGCAGAAATACTTCTCCTTGTTCTAGCTTACATAGGATCTTAGACTTCACAGCTATAAGTTATTTAGCTGCTTTAGGAACTTTACAAGATGTGATGATTAATAATTAAGAAGATGTCAGAGCAAAAGACACTCATGGTCTTTTTATACTGATTGTAAATGTCTTTAAAATGTACTTATCTAAGTATTTTCTTAATATTCCCTATATACAGTTCTTCATTATAATTCATCTTTACATTATTATTATTATTATTATTATTATTATTATTTTGAGACAGGGTCTCGCTTTGTAGTTCAGGCTGGCCTTGAGCTCATTATGTAGCCCAGGCAAGCCTGGAACTCAGCAATCCTCCTGTCTCTGCCTCCCGAGTGCTGGGATTACAGGTGTGAGCCACCATGCCTGGCACTGCGGTATGTGGAATGTGGTATTGATTGCTGGTGGCCATGAGTCACCACACCCAGCATTGTATGTGGTTACTGGGATCAAACTCAGGACCTTATGCTTGTGAGGCAGGGGCTGAAACCACTGAGCTAAATCTCTGGCCCATCTTTATATTTTTAAAATGACTCTTATCAATATGATATTTTGTCTGGTGAAAGAGTTTAGAACTTCATACTAATTGCTTTGTATTTGGTTTTGCCATGGAGGTTCCTTGAATTTCTCACTGATTTGTGATACTAGGAAATCAGTAAGTCTTGAGGCAGAACCATGTTTTGTGCCTGAGCAGTAGAAGGTAGCTTGTAGTGGGAATGTGCTGTAGCATTTGTTTCAGGGGTGGTTTATAATTGCTTCTTTGGCGTAAATTTCAGATGTGAATCAGGTGAGCATGATGCTCAGGAAAGTGGCTAGAAGTTACGCTTGTGGCTGAGAACTGCTGGGAATCTCTAGTGTTTGCTTTTCATCCCGGGCAACAACTTACCTCATGAACATTTTAGGGGACTCGCGACCTATTTATTAGCTGTGGGCTTATAACTATCTGATGTTAATGGTGGGAGCAAATATTTCCATGTTTCTATGACAACAAGAAGGATAGATTTTGTGATATTCAAATGATTTTACCTTTGTGTAAGACTTTGAAAGATCCAGAAAGTTTGGGGATTTGAAAAAATGAATTATTTAGATACTACTATCATTCTCTAAAAGTTATGATAAGTTGTACTCAGAAGAGAGTGAGTTGCTTGTGGTGTCTCTGCATCCAGTGTCACTCCCAGTGCTGCCTATGAAGTTCTTTATGAAACTTCTGTGCTCTGCTGTAAGTCATTTGTACTCAAATGGCCGTACTTTCAGGACATACTCATAAGTGAAATAAATAGGTCACAGATCTGTAAATATTGTATCTTTTCTCTGGTATGAAAACTGAAGATATAAATGAGCTCTAGAATATATGGTAGATATTGTGAAATATAAAATATTCAAAGGGAAATAGGGTGTAGGGGTAACAAGGGGAAGAAAAAATATGAAGGTAACAAAAGGAAAAGGGAAACAAAGTGTATGTGTATAGGGGTGGGGAGTTGTAGGGTGGGTGGAGGAATGGGGAAAAGTGAGAATTAAATTGTGTCATATGCTGGTACAAATTCTCAATATTGTGTGTGATCACGATGTGTATATATAATGTACCGATAAAGATTCAAGTTAAAAAAAAAACTGCTGTGGTCACTCTATATAGGACTTTGAAAACTTGGCCTCGCCATATATGCATTGTGACACTTACAGAATCGTAGCTGTGTATTAACATCTATTATTGATCATACAGTCCCCAGTTGACATAAATGGAATTCTCTGCTTATTGATCACTGGCTTATCAGTTGTGCCAATAGTATGAAACCTTCCTATAACACGTGATTGGTAGAAATTTAGCACTTTCTATATACAGATTATTCATTTGTAGCTTTTAATTACTTACATTGAAGATCTTACGAGTAAAAATTGGAAGAATATTTACTTGGACATTGTTAGTAGAGTTTGAAATGAAGTTAAATACTCCATAATCTCAGACTTTGTGGGAAGGTAATAAAGAGGAATAAAGAAAGGGTTCTTAAATGCTTTTTCTTTATGGGCAGAGTAAGCTCTTTAAGTAGTCAATTATCCCTTAATTATGAAATGAGTTTTCTTCTTATCTCTGTGAAAAGTTTTAGAGATGAGTGATATTCATTAAGAAAAGGCTTGAGAGTTGAACATGGATACATTTATTTGTGATACAAAACCCAGATACTTGCAATTCAGTAGGAGACTATATTTTACCCTGGCCTTACTCCTGCATATACAAACATAATACATTCTGACTTACAAATATTTTAAAGCAAAAATTTAGTCTTCTTAATATTGGTAGAATAATGATATAATAAATATTATGTCAAAGCAGCATTAACTCCTTATTGAAAATCCAGCAGCAAGTTGCAAATGGAGTTTAACGAACATTACACATTTTGTTATAGTTTAAAAGTCCCTACAAGTTGCAAAGACAGTTTGTTCTCCCACCCTCTCTCTAGAGAGAATTGTGTTGATCCCTTGCACCATAAGTATTGTGAATAACATGATTTCAGATTCAAGCCCATTTCCTACTGCAGGCTTAATATTGAAAGTCACTACTTTAATGGAATAATTCATTTTGGAGAAGTAGGCAGCCAAGCAATCATGCTAGCTACTGCTATTTATTAATAATACATGTAAAACACCAAGAGAAAACATACATTCTTAAGTTAATCAGACAGCACGACTTCAGGAATTACAACAAAAAAATCTTTCAGCTGTTCCTTGGAAACATTGGAGCATCAAGTTCAATACTGATTGAGAAAACTCTGTAAACACTGGCATGGAATACACAATGAATCTCTTTGTCTAGCCAGTCTCTTTTAAGTGAATGTATGCACATGCCTAGCAGTAGGAATCTGTATCTCGTGGTTAAGGACTTGCTCAAGTGAGCTAAATTATCTCCAAGTACCTGGCTTGCGGTAATTCCATGCCATTTAATGTTGCCTCTCCTGATCCGTTCATTCCTATGGGGCAGGGACTTCCAATGAAGGTCGGTGGTATATCTAAGAGATTATGACAGCTGAATTATGGTTTCAAACTGGCTTGGCTTTTACACTACCTTGGAAAACGATATTGTTTTTGATTTATAGTCACTTTACATTAATATGCATTTCTCTCTTGTATTTCACTTGAAGTTAAAGCAGGCCAGGTTTATACATTCCCCATTACTTCTTGAGATACCCACTAAATTACATATTTTAAACAAATCATTCTGCCTAAGTTGACATCAGGTGCAAACAATGAGAGAGGATAAGTCGGAGGCTCTGAATTTTCCTAGTTATTAACAGCAATGTTAAAGCCATCGAGACCTCTTCATAACATGCTAGTCAAGGTATATTTCTCAGTAAATGATCTTGTATCCAGCAAAAGTAAAAAGGCAGAATTTCCATGGTTATCTGTCATAAGAATTTTTCTATGTTATAAATAATTCTAAAATTACACTGTCAGATTTCTGGGTCTTTGATGATAAGAAATTTAATCCTATATTTTATAAAAATATCAACAGTGGAACAGCATGCATTTTCTACTAACTAAAGGGGACTGTTTCCATTTCTGTATGGTCCTGTGATATCCTTTGCTTCTGTAGCTACTGTTGACTTACTGAATAGAAAGTTCACATCCCTCTGCGTGGTCTTTGGATAATTTTCAAGGGCACTTAATTCAGGCTTTAGAAGCCAAGAGCAGCTTAACTCATCGTTCCAAGTTGTACATTTATGGCTGACTGTACCTTCTGAACTTGAAGATATGTTACATTGGATTCTCCTGAGTCTAGGCTTTGGGGTAAAAGAAGTGTTTTGAATTTTAGAACACAGGAAAGCCAATTTATATTTGTTTTACTTTTTTTTTCCCTGTGGAAGAGTAGAGTTCGTTCCTTTAATTTGATGTGTTTTCATGAAAAAGTGTGTCATATTTCTGTTATTTGCATTTTTCCAGAAATTGGAAACCCTAAGGTTATTGAGACAATGTGTTTCTACAGTTTTCACATTTTGCAAACAAATTAATATATTAATTAATTCCATGTATTTATATTGACTAAGAATAGTTGAGTGTCTATTGCCTATTGAAACTGGCAACTTTTTCAATAAAAAGAGAATATTAAAGAATGAATACTTTTATGTATAAGTAAGGTAGATGGACAGAAAAGGAGGGAGAAGACCCTAGAAAGCAGTGGCACTTAAGCCTTTAATTCTTGCCTCATTCGTCACAAATGGCCTGTTCTTGAGGAAGGGACAACTTTCTCACCTTTAAATCCAGCTAGTAACTCACTACTCAGTAAACTAAATGTCTCCTGTGTTCCTGTGTGTTTATCTGAATTATGGGGGATGAAGCATCTCTTCATAGTATTCAGGACATTTAGTTTTGAGAAACTAGATGGAGGATGACAGAATTAATGTTGTTTGACAGAAGAGTCATGGGAGTCAAAAATACAAAACAGGGGGCCGGAGGGTTAGCTCAGTGGTTCCGGCGCCAGCCTCGCAAGCACAAGGACCTGAGTTCGATCCCCGGTAACCACATACAATGCTGGGCGTGGAGACACGCCCACCAACGATCAACACCGCATACCACAATGCCGGATGTGGTGGCTCACGCCTGTCATCCCAGCACTCGGGAGGCAGAGACAGGAGGATTGCTGAGTTCGCGGCGGCTTGCCTGGGCACCATAGTGAGCTCAGGGCCAGGCTGAACTACAAAGTGAGACCCTGTCTCCAAAAAAAAAAAAAAACGGAAAAGATGATAGAAAATTTGATTTATTTATAAAAACCCTTTAGGGATGTTTTTACAATCACCTGGTGATATTCATATGCAACTCATTATTAAAAGAAAATTTACAGTAACTTTGACTCATGAAAATCTTTTCATCTTAGAAGACTGACTGAACCAAGAGCTCCGATCCATACTACAGGAAGTATTTTCTCTTTTTTGTTAGATTTGCGTTTTGAGCTTTCAGAACCAGTGACCCTCTAGAAAGTTCTTATCTCTATAGCCAACTCTCATGTGAGGACGAAGTCTATGGAGACTTCCTGCACTGCTTTTTATTTGTTTGTTTTGCTTTATTTTTATAATCTTCAAGTTTTAATGATAAGATTATGGTTAAGTATATACATTACTTGTGGGGTCATTTTAGCCAATCTCTTCTCCTTTGGTTCTGATTTCTTAGTTTTTCGTTATTGAATTTATTGGTATATTTTAGGTCTACATGATCCTACTCATCGTTGAGAATTTGTACCTGCACATGATATATCTTGATTCTGATTTTTTCCCATTTCCTTTCTTTTGCTTTGGCAGCTTTATAGCTGCTTCCTGCTCAGTCTTTCCTTCTCTGTAAATCTTTGTCTTCATTATTTTGTTGATAAATATTTACTATTGTGTGGCTAGTATTTACTATATTCTTCTTTAAATATTGCCATATGTCTACTATGTAGAAGTCGGAAACTAGTATGCATATAGGGCACTAGAACTTATTTGAGGAAAAATATTAATGTATTTAAATATGTATATATTAATATATATTAATTTACAAATACCGATTCTTAACTGGGCCCTGTGGTACATGAATACAGTCCCAGCTACCTGGTTAGCTAAGGTATGAAGATTCCCCGAGCCTAGGAGTTTCAGGCCACCCTGGGAACATAATAGGATTCAGCCTGGAAAACAAAAAACAAACAACAAAATGCTCTCAGTTCTTATTCCTTATCAAAATGGGACGTTGCTGTCAGTATTTTCATACTTCCCTGCATGTGGTTCTGTTACACTTCCGTGGCTGAGTACCCTTGGTAATGAAGGAGACTCAATATAGTGACGCAACATACCACAGTTACAGATGAGAGGTGCCTGGGCTTGTGTGGGTGTCTCACTTGGCTGAGGAAGTAATATTTACCACAGAGAAAAATTGAACTTAAATGAGTAAAGTAGGGAAACGCAATGAATGAAAAATCATGTAAGGAAATGATATAAATACAATTATAACAGTTTTCAAATACATAGTCAAAAGTAATGTCATAAATATGTATATGATCTTCACCTAAATTCAAAAATTTTCACCAGATCCGGGTGTGGTGGCTCACACCTGTAATCCCACTGTTTGGGAGGCAGTGGCAGGAGGATTGCTATGAGTTTGAAGCCAACCTGAGCTACAGTGTGAGACCCTGTCTCAAAAAACCAAACAACAACAACAACAAATCACCAGAAAAACAAAGAAACAAACAACAACAAAAACAAAAACAAACTAAACAAGCATATGAAACTTTGAGCATTTTTAGAATGGAAGAATCTGAGAACTTTGAAGTTTGATATTCAAGCTGTATTTTTTCTGGTGCATGTATAGTTTATCTGTTGTAACAAATATCCTTATCTAAAATAATCTCCCTACTCTTTTGCATATGCTTGGTCTATCCAGGTCTTTCTAATTTTAACAATGTGTGATCACGTGTGTGTGGGGTTGTGTATGGATGTATTCTTAACAAACCAGAATAACTATATGATTTTCTCTAACGTGTCCATTTTAAAGCTAATTCATTATAAATACCTCCTTTCTTCATTGCAATTTCAATTCATTATAATTTGTTACTGCATTTATTTAAGAAATTGTATGTCTGAGTTGGATTCTTCTCTTAATCAAGATATATGATAATTTTGAAAAAGGAAAAGGAATAAATACCTCAACAAGAGTATTTGAAATACGTAGGTAGCACAACATTCGCCATTAGAAATTTGGAAGTTTATGGCTCTGGCAAAATAAGGGCAAGGACGGACAGTCAGCGTGCCTTTTTCTCAGACAAAGCTAACTGTCAAATTCAGTTTTTACATTATTTCTTTCGAATCTGGTATTGCATATATTAGGGGACAGGCTAGCAATCGAGTCCTGAGTTCCATATTGATTTATCTTTTATTTTAATTATGCAGTATGCACTTCTGAAGCGTCAATAAGGTCACGAAATTGTCTGAACTAGAAACATTTCTACTGCATTTCAAAGACATATATCTCAGTTTTCTGAAATAACCTTTAGCAGTTTACTAAAATTCATCTGTGTTTGTAAATAACTTAAACATCTGTAAATAATCAGGCTTCATCAATTTTCATATACACACACTAACAGTATTTCTGAACACTGTACACATAAGAGAAAATGTACATCTGATATAAAATCTATTTGTATTAAGGTAATTATTAATTCAGGAAATATTAAAGTTGTTGGAACCATCAAAATGGTTTTTCCCAGTGTTAGACATTATTTTATTACTCATCCCATTACATTGAAAGCTTTTAAATCACCTTCTGGTAGCTTATTTCTGCTCAAGACTATGCCTCAGGAATGCAGATAAGTGAAACTTCTGCAGTGTTACATGCTATTAGGGTTTAATGTTCGTGGCTGTCAGATTGGAGCTACCAGATGGAAGTTTCTCTCAGGCTTTTATACAGCCAGGACTGCTTTCCAGGCTATGTCTGCTGGTTTCAAGCCCGTGCTAAGTCACTTTGGAGTGGTTCTTCTGTCTGTCTGTCTGTCTGTCTGTCTGTCTCTCTCTCTCTCTCTCTGGAGGACAGGTTCACATCCTCTAGAGTAGACTCCTGAGGCTTCACCAGACCTAAAATGGGAAGCTGGATCTGTGACTCTAGAATGAAAAGGAAATAAAACAAAGCAAAGCAAAGCAAAACAAAACCAAAAAAACCCACAAAAGACCCAACTACTTGGTTAGCACAGGTAAGTAAAAGATATTCAGAAATGCCATTACTTCCAGGGGAAATGTGTCCCAGATTTTAGTTTGCCTTCTGTTCTCTAGACTTTGGAACATTTTAATAATGTAGATATCATCTTAGCTATGCCAGCCACAATTTGTTTAAAAGCAGAGCCCTTAGAACTTTTTCTAAATCAAGAATTTTGCCTTGTAGCAGATGAATGCTTAATATTAGTTTCCTTTATTAGTTCCCTGGTTTTCTCTTAGAAAGTGACCTCTCTTCTATTGAGTGCAGTCTAGAAGATGGATTAAATAAGAAAAGCTAAAGATCCCCACATCTCTGTACTCAGATCCTATCAATGGGCACCTGCAAAACCAAGGCTCAGCCAGATTCATCTTTTCTCATTATAAATCTCAAGTGGAATGAAACAGAGTAGAAAAATAGCTGAGCTTTGTTTATGTTAGCGGTTTTCTCTTTCGGAAAGTTGGTTCTGGCCTTGCTCTATACTCTGATTCTACTACCGATTTTCCACAAGCCCACCCATGTGTTTATTTCCTAGTATTCTCCAAATAAGTTTGTTTGTTTGTTTATTTATTTTTGATTTTTGAGACAGGGTCTCGCTTTGTAGTTCAGGCTGGCCCTGAGCTCACTATGGTGCCCAGGCAAGCCGCCGCCAACCCAGCAATCCTCCTGTCTCTGCCTCCCGAGTGCTGGGATGACAGGCGTGAACCACCACATCCGGCATTGTGGTATGCGGTGTTGATCGTTGGTGGGCGTGTCTCCACGCCCAGCATTATATGTGGTTACCGGGGATCGAACTCAGGTCCTTGTGCTTGCGAGGCTGGCGCCAGAACCACTGAGCTAACCCTCCGGCCCCAAATAAGTTTATTTTTATAAATTAATAATTACAAGGGGTCTCCACTATTTAAAAACAAATAATTAATACAGGATACATTGTCATTCAGTACATTGTTGAGTAATACCAGCAACTTGAAGAAGGGAATTAATACTTCTTTGAAGCTTGTAGCCTCGACCTTTATTGGTATCTGGAGACCATCAATTAGTTACCACCTTTTTTGAATCTTTTTTAAACTTTGAGAAGTCCTTTTGCTCTTGACCTTCAGAAAAGAACAATTCTAATAAAATATTAAAAGAAATGGACCTGATTTATTTCAGTAGAATGAAAATGAAAGGAAAGGTTTTTTAGCTTGACAATATTGATATCTACGTTCCTCTAATTTTAATGTGGAAACTGTCAGTATACATTAGAGACAACTCAGTAAATCTTTACAGAGAAGAGACATTGAAAAATATTCTCCTGATTATTCATCTCCCTTTGAGACTAGGACTACACTACACATGATATACAATATGTCTGAACCAAAGTGGAAAACATGGCTAATTACCATTTTAGTCAAACACATCAGGGATTTTTTATAAAAAGGAAAATGTAGTCTGTTTCTAATTACCCAGGGAGAGAAACTTCCATCTGCAAATTATACATTTTATGTACTTTCTTCTAGTCTCCGTCCGTCTTTTCTGTGTTTGCGTGTGTGCGTCTGTGTGGTCGTCTGTTTCCACTTTTGTGTTGCTCATTTGCAACAACAGAATCAGATAAAACATGAGAAGAATTTATATCCCCCAGTTTTCTTGTAAGGGGTGGATGGAAAGTAGAGTCTTCTATTTAAATCATGACCATTTCACTATGCTTCCCTGCTATGCATACTTAGATGAATAAGCTAACAAGCTCAATAATAGTATAGTAAGAGTCCAGCGATTTTATTGGTAGTAGAGAATGACCCTCATTACAGCCAGTGGTCCCGGTGACAGTGTACTCACCTAATCAGTATAAATATGATTTGGAAATGAGTCGTTTCATCTTAATTTTTTTAATGTTTTAAACTTTTATCAGTGCATGTCTGTAGTACATAATGCTTACATTCACTGCAGGGAATGCAGTACATAGCACATGCCAATATTGCCCCTTTCCTCTACTCCCTGTCTTTTTTCCAGTTTCAGACTCATTTGTTTACCTTTTAAGACTGTATAAAGTTAATTATCACATGTATGAGGTAGAAAACTACGCTAATGGGCCAAAGAACATATAGAATGTACAAGGGAATTGTATTAAGGCAAGGTATACTTTTCGAGACATTGTGCTGGATTATAATACCTTTTGCCTTCTCTCTCTAGATCTCTTTTTTTTTGTTTTTCGAGACAGGGTCTCGCTTTGTAGTTCAGGCTGGCTCTGAGCTCACTATGTAGCTTAGGCAAGCTTCAAACTCAGCAATCCTCCTGTCTCTGCCTCCCAAGTGCTGGGATGACAGGCATGAGCCACCACGCCCGGCACTGTGCTATGCGGTATTGATGGCTGGTGGGCGTGAGTCTCCACGCCCAGCATTGTATGTGGTTACCAGGGATCGAACTCAGGGCCTTGTGCTTGTGAGGCAGGCGCTGGGACCACTGAGCTAAATCTCCGGCCCTCTAGATCTCTTTTTTAAAAATCTGTCCTGTATTTTGTACTCTGTGCACACTGAGCTCCCCATGTATGAGCAGCCATGTGGCATTTAAGCTTATGTGTCTGAGTTGAGGTGCCTCACTTAACCCTATGGTCTCCAGGTGCGTCCCTCTTGCAGCTTGCAGCCTTTCTCAGGACTTTGCTTCTAGCGCTGCGTGATGCAGTGCGGGGGGGAGGTTATCTCCAGGAGCTTCTGTTCTTGAGCAAGAGGGAAGTAGATCTCAGCACAAGTCATTGTCAACACACACACATCCCTAAGATGAGTTTCTTTAGCAGGAGAAAGTTCAATTCTATAATTAATCTATTTTCTTGTGAAAAATGCAAAAATGGAAATTATGCACACTCTGTTGTGTTTCTCTGCCATGGTTATAGACTGACTTGCAGTCTCTTCATGCAGTACAATCTTTATTTAAAACATCTCAGGAACAAGAAGATGCATCTAGTTTTAAAATTAGATCTCACCAGCCAAAACGAGGTATTTCGATCACATCCGCTGAGTGTTGGCTTGAAATTGAAGGCTTAGTGCTCACTATTGTTTTTAAGAAGTTTATCAGTGTGAATATGAGGTGTCTTTTCTCTGTCTCTATGAGGAGGCCCATTACAATAAATCACTATGTAATTTATCCCTTAATTCTTAAATATTTTAAATATGTGAGAGTAAATTTAACTTAAACGTTTGAGTGTGAGGCATGGTAGTGTAAGAAGAGGATAAAAAATAAAATCTTATTAAATACATGATTATAGATAACATCAGTAGCACACTAGAATACAACTTTTCCAAACTTCACCTCCTTTCCTTCATGATGCAGAGATTAAATTCAAGATTAGTTTTAGAACCCCAATCTTCAGTTTCCTCTTTCTTTCCCTGGCTTCTTTTTCTTCTGCATTTAATCTTGAAATCACGAAACTTCACTTTAGTTACTTTTTTCTCCAGTGCTTACTCTTTAAGGTCCAATGTCAACCTGGACTGTTTATTGAACCCAGGACAGTGATTCCTGGTACAGAAAATCACTTAACTGTGTGACAGAGAAAGTGGATTTATAGCTTCTAACTTCAGTTGGGTACTTAAATCTTCCTGGTAATCTTTTAAGCTTTAGGTCAAAGTGTCTCTTCCTGCTTATTATTCCAGGCTCCTAGTATTCCTGGATTCTCATACTATTGCTAACTCTTAACGCTTGAAAAGAGTCAAAGAGAAAATTGACTAGTGTTAGGATTCTCCGAGGTTCTCTTTCTTTCTTTTGTACTTTCTCTCTCTTCATTTCTTCTTTTTTCTTTTTTTTCTTCCTTCCTTCTTTTCTCTCTCTCTCTCTCTCTCTCTCTCTCTCTCTCTCTCTCTCTCTCTCTCTCTCTTTCTTTCTTTCTTTCTTTCTTTCTTTCTTTCTTTCTTTCTTTCTTTCTTTCTTTCATCCTTCTTTCTTTCACTGCTGGGAATCAAGCTCAGGGCTTCATGAGTTCTACCTCTGATCTATGCCTCAGGTTTACTTGTAGCTTCATAACCTTCCATTTGCATAGTATCTGTATTTATTCCAGCATTTGTCCTTTTCTTTAGAGAGGAAGCCTTGTTTTTGTTAAAAATCTCTCCTATTTTGCTGTTTTTTTTTTTTTTTTTTTTTTTGAGACAGGGTCTCGCTTTTAGTAGTTCAGGCTGGCCTTGAGCTCACTATGTAGCTCATGCAAGCCTCAAACTCAGCAATCCTCCTGCCTCTGCCTCCCGAGTGCTGGGATGACAGGCATGAGACACTATGCCCAGCACTGTGGTATGTGGTATTGATTGCTGGTGGGTGTGAGTTACCACACCCAGCATTGTATGTGGTTACCAGGGATCGAACTCAGGGCCTTGTGCTCGCGAGGCAGGCGCCGGAACCACTGAGCTAACCCTCTCGCCCTTGCTATGGTTTTTGTAACCCCATTCCTTTGAGAATTTCAATCCCTACAATAGCATGTCAGACTTCCATATGTACTTTAAGTTGACTGTTTTCAACAAATTTCTATGCCAGTAATCTAAAACAGGAAAAAACCCAGAATACACACACATCAGTATACTGAATATAACACACACACACACACACACACACACACACACACATTCTTCCAAGCCTTACATTGTATCATTGAAACCATAATGATAAACTTGTTGAAAGAATATCCCTTCAGGGTAACTTATAGCACTCATATCTAGCTCACTATAATAAAGACCATACCTCCAATAGAGGTGGAACTGCACTTGTCAAAATTGCCAAAACTTCTAAGTACAAAATTTAATAGGTACTTTAGGGTTATTTCATGATTCTAAATAGCATTTATCATGGGGGTAACGATTTTAATTTTCCTCCATTGAAATAGTCACCTGTGCTTCCTCTTTTCCTTCCTTTCTCTTTCTCTTTCTGTCCTAAGCCCTTACATTATCTTAGCTTTTCTCCTGCAAACTGTCTGCTATATTCTGTCAATTCCTAAGTGTCTCATCAACGAATTTGTCTCTCATCACCCTCCCAGCTTATCTTAGCTCTGTTTATCATAGTTCTCAACTGCGCTATCTAATAATCTTAAAACTTATAGTTCTGTCTTTCAGGTTCTCTATCTTAAGTCAGTTATGTAAAATATATAAATTGTGCCTTAGTACCTTACAGAAAGAAGTTAACTATCTTCGATAGAAATATTGGTTTAATCCTTCTTTTCTATCACTTTCCCTACCTGCAATTTCTGTTTGATGTATATTTTTTGAGTTATCCATGGCTTCAAACATAAGCCCTGTCTCTATAATGCCAACCTTCCTCTTTGTTTCCAGAATCATTATACATATAATCTCTGAAAGATTTTGGTACCTCTCACCAGCCCACCTACAACAATAGTGAAAAATTGTTGAATTCTTTTGTGCCCTTCTGACACCTGGTGCTCAAATTCTAATATCTAGCAAATTATTCAGTATCATATTGATATTTAATTGTTGAGTAAAGTGCTAGCCCATGTATGGGAATAAGCTTTGAGGATAAAGATTGTATTTTTTCTATATCTGTTCTAGTCTCTAGGGTCTTGCATAATGCCTACTGGCTATAACTAAGAATTACAGATCAGTAAATTAATTCTAGTGGCAAGCAGATTCCAGTGAAATAATAAAAATTATAAAATTACCTTTAAAATTTATAACATGAGTAATACTAGTGTGTGTATGGAGCTTTGCTTTTGAACTGTCTTCTTGAGATATAAATGGGCTACCATCTTTAGTCATATTAGATATTATAGACACATACAATGATTTAAATACACTTTTGATGATTAGTAAGTTTTAATCTAAAAATGTGAAGGTCATTATCACTCTAGTATAAGTAATAAAACTTCTTTGGATAAATAGTCAACTTTTCCATCGAATTTTCTTTAAACAATATATGAGGAGCTAGGAGATATTTTGTCTTATTTTTTCAGACTGGAGCATTCATTCAAGTTATCTACCAAAACTATTTTCTGCTAATGACCATAAGCCATAAAAGCTCTCCTATAAAACTCCCCCAGTCTGCCACACTGACTTTCTTGTCCACTAACTTTATCATGATCTTCATTGATCTGTTTTAACCTTCAAATTCAGTCTAGTTTGCTTGCTACAAACTTGAACAATAAACGTCAAGGTTCTAAATCCCAGTTACATAGCCTTAGGCTTCCTTTTGGAATTCCCTTTCCTTGCTTGCTCTAGGCCAGTGTTTTCCAGCTCTCCCTGTATACTATAAATACATGAACAGCTTCAAAATTACACTTCAGCAGGTTCCAGCCCAGACTAGTTAGAAAAATCCTCAGGGGGTAGGATTCAAATATGGATTTTTTTTTTTTTAAGGCAAGGATGAGTATTATTGACAAATATCCTCTGACTCAACACAGTGACCTTTGGTGCTTTACAAGAATACACCTACCTCTATCCTCTGTTATTCTGGGGTAGGAAACAAAGGGCAGTGAAAGCAGAGATTTAGATTGAGCCAGTGTTCTCTAAAAGGGTTCCACAGATAAAGTGGAAGAAAGTAGGTTTTGAAAGGCACAATAAATAATGTACACAAATTACAAAGTCATTGATTACAAGATTACTGATTTCATTTTCATGTGTTCCAAGACAAGCCAAAGTCTTAAAATCTTACCTGAAACTTTTATTTTGGGCACAAGTTTTCTAATAATAAATAAATTTTTATTTCTGACTGATTACATTGATTAGAAGATATTTCCAATATTATTTGGTTTTGATGGTTTAAATTTTTCTTTCAATTCAAATTTTTAAGTTTCATCCAACTGAATATCAATACATTATCCTTTACCATAAAAGTTATTTTGGATGCAAATAGTTCCTCAAGTTGCCTCAATACAATGGAGAATTTGTTCCTAACACCTTTTGTTTCTGAGGAGCTCTGAAAGCCGAAAAGCTTTCTGACTGTCCCCCTCCTCTGAAGGATAAAAATGAAATGATTTACTTTGAAATTAGAATCTGCTAATCCTATTTCCTAAAAGTGTTCACAGGGAGTCACTGTTTACAATTGGATTATTCAGTGAGCCAGGGCCTGTACCACGGGCAATGGAAATTGAAAAAGCCGGTGTGACTGGCTGCCATTGATTTTATGTTACTGCACGATGGTAAATGTACCGTCTCTTTAACACTACACTCTACTGCTCTATTAAAGCACACTTCCAAGATTAGAAGCACACGAAAGTAAATCATTGAGTGGGGAGAAAATTAAAAATACAATTATTTATGAGATTGACTTAGCTTTTGGCTGCCTCCACAATAATTATCGTTTAAACTGAGCATTTTACAAGAATGTGCAGGTGTTATCCAAGTCATCACGCTGTGCTGGGAGATAATTACTCTTTTTATGCAGTTTCTGTCAATGGGTGACACACGAAGTCTGGGCTGACCTAGTCTTGTTCGGATGGAGGTGTTGGCTGCTTCGTCCCCCATGTTCAACAGTGCGTTAGTCATGGTGCTACAGAGAATTAATAGGGTGCATGCATTGATGGGCTGTTTATGTATGATTCATATTGTATGACAACTGTATATGAAAATAAATCATATCTGTGTGTCTACTGGAAGGAATTGGCCCACACAGCGATGGAGGCTGGCAGATTCCATCCCCACGTAG
>PVIC010033145.1:0-20297 GCA_004025085.1 Thryonomys swinderianus
TCACATTCCCACACCAAGTTTCCTATAGAAATATTCCACTCTATGAAAGCTGTCCTACTTTCTAGAACTCATTTGCATCTACAGGTGTTCATGCCAAAGAGAAGATCCTGGAATTGTCTATCTGTGATCTATTGATTTCACTTATTAGTATATCCTCCAGATGTCTCCATTTGCACCTAAATGGATCGATCTTGTCATTTTTTATGGCAGAGTAATACTCCATTTTGTAAAAAAAACACATCTTCTTTATCCACTCTCCAGTTAATGGACATTTGGGTTGTTTCTACCGTTCTTTTAAATACAGGTGCAAATGCACATGTATAAATTAATGGATATCTATTTTTACTCATATGAACTTATGATTTTATTTGTGTCTACATGCATCCTTTTGCAGTACATATTTATAGAAGTAATTTATAATACATCAATATAAATAAAGCTATGCTACAGTTTTTAAAGACTCAAAGAACTGTGAGTGGAAGATGGGTCTTATTTCTTCTGGTAACAAACCCTTGGTTATAGAAAACACTGCAGAGCCATTTGAAGTCGTGTCCAATGGAGCAAGTGTCAACTCTGAGCCCAATGAGAAAAATTACAGATAGTGGGTGAAGCCCACTCAACATTCCCTTCCCTTTGTAGCTTTAAATGTGTAGAACTTCAACTTGCTTTATTCTCCCTATAGGTTCAAATAATTTGCTATCATAAATAACTCCTTGGAACAACTAATGTGATATCTTAATGGCAACCCTTTCCTCTTGGTTATGTAAGAAAATTAGTAAGGATCTCAGGGTGAGTAATTTCACCCTAGCTTATAAATCAAGCAATTCCTTACATCAAGGAAAATGGCATTTGGGGCCAGAAAGCCTGGCTGGCAATAACTGCAGAAGAGCATCAAGTGATTATGAGATAAGCCTGCTGATACGCGGTTTTGGACTTCTTTGCATCAGCACTAAATGTCTTGATTCAGGTTAAAGGAAAACCACCTCTGCTTGGAAGTAGCAATCCCTCAGCACACTCTTTTCTAGCCAGTTTGTCAGAGATGATGATCTATTCATGTATTAAGGATAGGGGAAACTCTTCCAATCAACACTGGGGACTATCTAGAAGGCAATCTCAGGTCTCACCATAGTGGGCAAGGTTATTGTTTCCAAATGTTTCCAGACAATCAGTCTGTGACACTCACTCGACAGGATTGTGGGAAGCCTGTGAAAAATGACTTGCTGTAGGATCTACAACTGTTGATTTCTAGGTGTTGGCTGAAAACAATACAAGATAAACAATTCAGCACTGAATGATGCTCCCTGCTTTTACAGAATTTCCCTTGTAAGAGATACCTCAGAAAATGTAAGTGTGGGAGCTATAGATTTCAGACCAGATTTGACTGAAAATGTTGTGAGGATTAGACTGATAATTCTCGGCCTTTTCATGTAGAACTTCTTTGTAAAATCTAAATATTGAGGCAAACTATGGTTGAAGTCTGCTATTTCTTTATCCATCAATTGAACAAAACATAATAGATATGATCATTTGAAAACATTATTTATTGATACTTAATTTCAGTCACTGCAGTATCTATAAAAATAATGTGAAATATTATTTGTGAGGTATATAATTTAACTGGTCCACAGATGGACTTATAATTTTCTTTTCCACTTTCCCAAATGAAGTCCACAGTTTAGAGGTTGAAATTTAGGATGAGATGAGGTTTCAAAATGAATTGTTTTTGTGCTTACTAGAGCTTTACCTCCATGGTATGTTAAATGCTTACACTGGGATTTTGGAAGGGAAGGAGACAAGATAAAAAAAAAAAATCTTTGGAATGACTACTGGAGCTGGCTTGTCTGTGGCAATGGGGAGAAAGCAGGTCTAATATCACTATATCATATACACATCACATGCCACAGGGTCACCAGGCTTTGTTCAAGGTGAACTCCTGCTGTTTTCCCTTTCTTTGGGAGAGTTATTTAAGTCTTAGCGTCGTGGACTTGTGATGTCATCACTTATAATCTCTCTTGTGGTGATCTTCCCTTTACTGTGTCACCTATACACTGATGGAAGAGAATGCTCCTTTCATGAACAAAAGTACAGAGTAGGTTTTAATCCTCAAAGGGCAACCTAACAGAAATAAAGGCCCCACCAACCCTGTAGTTTGTTAGTAAAGTTTTTTTTTAATTTTTTAAAACCTAATATTTGTAAACTTGAATTTCAAATCTAGAAATGTGTTCTTCCCTGGATGTTAGTGAAATGGCCTTAGAGAGGTTCTAGTTGCTTCCCTCCTTCCTGTGCTATGTATGTGTGTGTGTATTTTATACATCCTGTCATGCACAGGACTCACACAGACCTTTTAAAGTTAATTAAAAAGCCTTCCATGGGCTGCCAAATCCAGACAGGAGCATTCCTCTGTAACCTTTTGTACCAGATTAAAAACCTCTGACAATCAGAGCTGTTGCCAAATTTCAAATGAAGTGTGCAGAGTAAATTCAATAAGCTGTACAGTTTAGTCAGTTTCGGAGTGACTTGTGTTTCTGTTTGAGAAAGAGCCAGGGAATGGGTAAGGACTGGAAGCCTTTCTTGCAAGACCGCCTCACCATCTAGCTGGTCTTTGGAAGGCCCCTCTGCCACCTTAATGTTTCCAACCATAAGAGTGTGTTGCCCGGTCTCCTGAGATGCCTTTGACAAAAGTGTTTCTTGTTCTGTGCAGGTTTGAAAGTCTGCTTATTATATTCTGTGCTTGGAGTTGCATGACGCATGTCAAACCAGAGTTTTTCTTGAGGAAAAGGTTTCATTTTGTATAATGCAGTGTTTTCTAGATATGTTTGACCATACTACCTATTTTTCCCTAATAACATTTAGCAGATGCTTGCAATATCCCACAAAGGACTGGGCTGGAGGCTCTGTGAAAATGAACCTTCTGACATATAAATCTTGTAAAAGTCATGGTTTCTTGTGATAAGCACAAAAGATACATTCCCAGAAGTGTGTCTGTGGAGATAGTAGGCTGAGGAGGCATATTTGTTTACACAAAATCTAAGTGGCCCCAGTTTCTTGTAGAAAACCTCCTCTGGTTGGTGGTGATAGGATATGCTGTATCTTCCAAGAGACTCTGCTAGGTTACAGCACCAAGCCCTGGAGGCCTCCATATACATTATCTTACAACACCACTTCATGTATATGGTGGCAAAAACTCTTTATGAGACCATATCACCATGATCCGCTATTCACCTACAGTTTCTTATGTAGCACTAGTGCCATCTTTCTTTGTTGCCCTGTTGTCCACTGTGTGATGAGCAGGCATCACCCATGTGCAGTGACATTGTAATTTATCAGGAAGACCGGTGCGTGAGCACACATACTTAGTTCCTTATGGAGTGTAAGTGGAACTTAGCACAACAGAGCTGATTAAGAGGCACCCTAATGATTACTGTTGTGCAGAGAACATTTTGACCTGTTGTTATTGCTTACCAATCTCTTTAACTATGTGGGTCAGTAGAGTTTGGAGAACACTGAATGTGTAAGTATCCCTTAGACTCCAGGAAGGATTGGTTCCAAGATTCCCCAGGGATACCAAAATTCACACATGCTTAAGTCCCTTATATGGAACATTAGAATATTTTGTACAGATCCTTTCATACACATTAATACATCTCTAGATTACTTATAATACCTAATACAATGTGAATAGCTGTCATACTGTATTGTTTAGGGAATAATGACAAGAAAAATGTACAGTCACAACTATTGTAGGGCTAACTGTGCAGTACACAAGAGAGATGTGAAGCGCACCATGCCTAAACAGGGCTGGAGAAAGACCAAGAATCTATAAAATGGCCAGAGATTATAGATGGGTATACTCATATGCCACTTGGACTGAACAAATTAAAATTTTGCCTTTTGCTGGGGGTAATGGCTCACGCCTGTCATCCCAGCACTCCGGAGGCAGAGGCAGGAGGATTGCTGAATTCAAGGCTTGCCTGGGCTCCATAGTGAGTTCAGGGCCAGCCTGAACTACGAAGCGAGACCTTGTCTCAAAACAATTATTTTGCCTTTTGGAAATTTCTAGAATTTTCCTTTGTAAAAGAATACTTTCAATCCATAGCTTTTTGTATTGAGAGATGCAGAACCTATAGCTCCAGAAGGACTTAACTTGAATCCTTTAGTAAGAGCAGAGTCAGAGTCCCAGTAGAAAACATGTAACACTTGCAAATGGATTTAACTGAAAGTTTAATGGAATTTTGGACTTGGGGGTGAGCTGAGGAAACCAACAAGTTATGAGGAAGCACCAGAATAATAATAATAATAACAGGAAGTTATTACAGCCCTAAGACTCCTCATTTTCAATTGAATTCATTTTTTATGAAAATAGAATTAAATTATAGTGTTTCAGATGACACATTTGAAAGAAAAAAACAAAGTGAGATAGAATTCTGAGTTTCTTGAAAGGAATCATGTCTAAGAACAAATTTTTAAATTAATCCACATATAGGTCAAGGAAATACTAATGATAAATAATTAACTATATGCATGTGTAGGCTAGCTGTGGAGAACAAGCAGTGTCTTGTGGACGATTAGTTGTGTGGCACATTTTTTCCAATTCCATTTGCATTTTGGGCAATACAAACAACAAAGATGAATTTGAAGAGGAACAAAAGTTCTATAAGAATAGCCTGAGGAGTGTGGTTAAGCTTCAGGTTCTTCACACAGGGACCTGTATTGCATTGTAGACTAGATGAAAATAATAAAGAACTAACATTTAAAGTGTAGAAATTTTGAGAATTATTTACTAATAAGTGTAAAATGGATTAATGGTATTGCTTGAATTTGCCTATCTTTCTGAAGTGGAAAAGAGAATAGTTTAGGGAAGGAATGCTGTACTCATGTGATCAGAATTCTACACGGGTACAACTGCATGATTTTAAAATAATTATGTAACAACACTGATGCATAGATTGTTAGCTTTTCAAAAATGTAGATTTGATAGAGTGGGGCGTGGTGGCTCATGCCTGTAATCCCAGCACTTGGGAGGCAGAGGCAGGAGGATTGCTGAGTTCCAGGCTTGCCTGGGCTACATAGTGACCTCAGGGGCAGCCTGAACTACAAAGTGAGACCCTGTCTCAAAAAAAAAAAAAAAAAAAAAAAGAAAAGAAAAAGAAAAATGTAGATTTGACATAAATACTAAAGCAGTCCAAAAATAGTTTAATCAACTTTATTCACACATTTCTAGGTCAAGTGCTGGTCATTAATCAATTTTTGACAAAAGTGGATGTGAATTTTGACATTTTACAGATTGAGTAGAATCTACACTTCTTCAGAAGAGCTTAATTAAAGTACTTGTGATTCAATTGTAACTTACAGACCATTGCTCCTCCCCATCTCTTTTAAGAGTGTACTATCCTTTCCTTTCTCTCTTGAAATCATTTGTTCATCTCCTGTATACTTTCCTCATTTATTAAAACATCAGTTCCTATGTCACAATTTTTACCCCCATTATTTTGAGAATAAATGAAATATCCCCACAAAGACCCTCCAATATCTTATCTGCTCAGTTCTTTGACCTCTACATCCTCAATATCTTTCTCACCTATTTTCCTTCAGCCACCCAGTTCCACAGTCAAACAGTAGCCATCATCATCATTGAAAATAACACTATCTCCATGAGTATTCACTGAATGTCTCACTCTGTTCACAAGTTCCTATCTTTTCATCTTATTCAAATGCGTACAGTGTAGCAGTTCTTTAACTTCTGCTCTTTCTACTCTTTCTTTATGTACCAGCCTTTTCCTGATCTTACTTTCCTCTGGTATAGGTTAGATGGCTTCCATCCTTGCTGTCATTCCCTTGTAAATATTTTTGCCATCATTTCCCCCTTCTCTTTAGTTCCTGTCTCCTGGTAAAATGACTTCTTAGGTGAACCTAAGCATTTGTTATCTCCATATGAGTTAGTTGTGTAACTCACTATTGCAGGAAGAACTTCCAAAACTGAGTATATTATCATGAAATATTTGTGATTATCATAACCAACCCAGCCTTTAACACAGCCCAGCAAACCTACTTGTGTATCCTCCACTCTCTGAAATAACTATCACTCTCTCTTCTTTTCTACCTTCTTCTAACTTCTGTATTCCTTCTATCCCCTCTCCTTTCATTCCTAATGAATAACTTTATTTCATACTCGTTAAGTAAATTGAACACTATTAAAAAGGAATATTCTCAACTTCTGCCTTTTGAAAATTTACTTGTGTCTTCATTCATTGCTCACTATTTTCCTTCCTTTTACACTGGACAAAGTGCTTCCTTAATTGACTCTTATTTTCATTCCACCCTGGCATTTTGTGTGACTCTACTAAAATTGCATTTGATAAGGTCATCAATGTCTCCACATTCCTAAACACAATGAATACTTTGCAACTCTATGTTAATTGGTTTCTCAGTAAAATTCAATCCAGTCTATCGTTCAACCTTCTTGAAATATTTTACCCACTTGACTTGTAAGAACTAGATTCTCTTTAGCCATTCCTTGTTGGCAACATCTCATAGCTCCTCCTTTTCTTTATTTTCTTTATGTGTTGGTGTTTCTCATATTTTTTCTTAAATGTATCAATCATAATGACTTTCAGTTCTTTGACTAACCTTTACTTCTTCTGTCTTACAGCTTTCACGGTGATATATTTCTTATTAAGAGGAAAGAAGGGAATAGAAGAGTGAAGGCAAATGGATGCAAGGGGAAGAGCATTGAAGACAGCCTGCTATTTATCTTCCCATTTAGGCAATTACTTTGTTTTTCTGGACAGGGGTTGAAACAGTGTCTCCAAATATATTCCTGAGGAGCCTTGAACTTACTATGTACCCAAGGTTGCAGTGTTCTTCCTGCATCAGCCTCCCTAGTGCTAGAATTATAGGTGTGCATGGCCATGGCTGGTTAATTACCTGTTCCTGAAGGACTCTGTGCCTGGCCACTCTAGACTAGTTGGATGCCCCAGGTATTCTCTCTGATAATACACACTGTCATTTCCTTTATAGCCATTTTCCACACATGATTATAACTAGTTATTTGTGTGATCATTCAGAATCTCTTTCATTAGTATATAAATTTCTCAAGATGCAGATTGTTTCTATTTTTCTTACCATCGTATTTTCAGTACATACCTCAGTGCTGTATTCATGGTAGGTGATCAGTAAATACTTGCTGAGTAAATGCATGAGTTATAATTCACATCTTGAGATTGTACGTTGTTAAAACTTATTGTGCTTTTACAAGTCACATGGGAGCAAATATTACCAGGACATGACAACATGGCCTAAAATTTTGTCTTAACTTTGGAAGCCACATACATATTCATATAGCTTCTAAGAGGAGGATAGTTCATGTTCAGCCTAAACAGAGCTTCCTGAACCTGAGCTACACATACAGGACAGATACTTAATAATTCAGTTATTTTGTGAGGTCTACCTTTCAAAAAAGTTACAGAGCCAGGCATGGTGGCTCATGCCTGTAATCCCAGCACTCGGGAGGCAGAGGCAGGAGGATTGCTGAGTTCGAGGCTTGCCTGGGCTACATATTGAGCTCAGAGCCAGCCTAAACTACAAAGTGAGACCCTGTCTCAAAAAAAAAAAAAGTTAGAGACTTAAAGTGTAATTCAATGCAGAAAAGAGTATAAAATCTTCTGAAATTGTAATTTTATTTCACCTAATAGCTCTATAATATTTAACAATTGACAGACTGTCTTATATTCAATGAAATCTATACAAAATAAATGTAGGTTTAATGTCAAATTTGCTCAGTCACTTTGAATGTGAAAACTTGTACTCTCTTGACTCAACAACCATACTGCCCTCCCCAGACCCCGTATTATATATAGCATCATATAAAATGTTACATAGTCACATATAACTTACTATATTGAATATATTACATGTATAATCCAGCCCAAATTAATTGAAAACATTTACCAAGTAGGACATTTTGACACACCCATCAAATAGCTTTTCAATAAAGACAGTAACATGAATGAATTGACAATTTTTGGTAAGTTCCCTGAGTGTTTATGGAATGAACCTTATTTGTAACTACAATAGAGGAAATCCTCCTTACAAATATTACAGTGGAAGCAGTGTGCAACTAACTTCTTTTTTCACTCAAAAGGAAATGAAAGATATTTCATAACATATAAGCATCTCAATAATGGATAAAAAGTATCTAACAAAATCCAACCTCATTCATGGCAAACTCTCTTACCAAACTGGAAATAGAAGGAAAGTTCCACAGTCAGATAAGGGGTTGTACAAATAGGAAAGTGGCAGGAAAGATGGGATGACTGTGTTCAAAGTGAGGTCGAATATTTGAGGGCATGTAATAACCATATGTGTTTTACTCTAGTAAATATTGAAAAATTTAAATGTTCACTGTAGTTTTTCAGTCATAATGTGTACATTGTATAGATGTAATTAACAGGAGTGAGGTGCCAATACATGTATCAACATGGCTAAATTGTATGTGCATTATGTTAAAGGAGGGAAACCAGACACAGAAGACCACAGATTGTATGGCTCAATTTACTTGCAATGTCCAGAATAGGCAAATCCAGAGACAGAAGGCAGATTAGCAATTACTAGTATAGGAAAATGGAGAGATTCCCTATAGCCCTCCCCATTTTGTTTTTATCAGGTTCTTGGTTGAGTCTAGGAATCAAATTAATACCAGATAAATTATTTTTAAAAACATAAAGTTTTATTAATGCTACACAGACATGAGGCTCTATTTACGACAGTAAAATTCAAAGAAATGGACAGAGTGAGACACATTTGGATAGTAATAATGGTAAATTTGTGCAGTAGCATGACAAAAGGAACGCTGGACTAGTAGAATAAATTCTAGGGGAATCATTAAGAAATATCTGGAGGCAATGGGAAACGTGATTTTAGCAAGCTTATTTATTCGTGTTATTGTAGCCACATTACCAGCTCTGTTGATAAAGACTTTTTCTCACTGTGACATAAAGAAGACATCCATCTTCTTTAAAAAAGAAGCATCTTTTCCCCCCTTTATTGATTTTATTGGTGCATTTTAAGTATACATATGAGACATTCATTACTGAGAATTTGTGCCTCTACATGACACATCTTGATTCTCATTTTTCTCATTCCCCTGCCCTCCCTAAAACCCTCCTCTCCTTCTGTACATGACCTTTGTTTCCATTTCTCCTTTTTAGCATCAAATTTTTCTTTCCCTTCTTTGCTTTCTCTTACCACCCAGTTCGCCTTTCCTTTTGAATGTTTTATTCCTATTCCACAATATCTATTATACATTTTGAACTTCATTTATACCTTTAGTGTGTCCTATTTATTTTACTTATGAGTGTGGCCTCAGTGTACACTCATTTAGCTATAAATGCCTCTAATGTATCATTCTTTATGTTTGAATAATACTATATTTCACACACACAAAAAAAACCTCTTCTTTATCCAGTCTCCAGTTGATGGGTATTTGGGCTGTTTCCAAAATTTAGCTATAACAAACTGTGCCTCTGTAAACATGGGTGCACACACGCCACTGGATGACTTGCTGTATGTAGGAAATGATAAGAAAATGGACATATTCTGTAGCTCCCATTCCACAAGTAAAGTCAGTCTATTGTACAATGATATATCTTTAACTCCTAGGTTAGAGACCAGGGCTGAAGCAAGGTGAGGTAAGGAATGGAGGTAAGAGTTTAACTGGTAAGAGCTTCTTTGTGGGGGTGATGAAATGATATGGAATTTGATAGTGGTGATAGTTGCAGAGCTCTATGAATTTACTAAAAATTCTTGAATTGTACACATATATCAGTAAATTTTGTTATTTAAATTATACATGAATGTGTTAAAAATAATTTTCTGGGGCTAGAGATTTAGCTCAGTGGTTCCGGCGCCTGCCTCCCAAGTGCAAGGTCCTGAGTTTGATCCGGTAACCACATACAATGCTGGGCGTGGTGACTCACGCCCACCAGCAATCAATACCACATACCACAGTGCTGGGCGTGGTGGCTCACGCCTGTAATCCCAGCACTCGGGAGGCAGAGGCAGGAGGATTGCTGAGTTCGAGGCTTGCCTCGACTACATAGTGAGCTCAGAGCCAGCCTGAACTACAAAGTGAGAACCTATCTCAAAAATTTTTTTTTTCTGATACTTCTTCTATTACCAGTGCTATTTCTGTACAACTGACTGTCTTTCCATAGCAGATCACAATTTAAAAATTCTTTACTGTGGAGTGTTAGTCCTTAATTTTTCATGCAAGAAAACTAATTAAGTAATGGATTTTTCATTCTTTCTTTCTTGTTTTTTTTTTCCACTAAATACTCAGGAGAATCTTGTTAAGAGTCAGCTAGATTGTATTTGCTGCATACCAGTGAATCTCTTAGACTTGAGATCCAGGGATCCTGCTTCCATTGCTTAACTGTGGAGTATAATCACTTCAAGTTTGACTGCTTCAAGTTTGTCTATGGCTGAACCAAGACTCAGGTCTTCCAGTTGATCTCTGTTTTATTTCAGATCTCAGAACATACAGTGGCTTCCCTATTTTCACCTCTTTTCCTCCACCTGGTCTTAGTTTTGTGTTTTCTGAACTGTTTATATGTGTAAAAGTCTCAGTGCCAGCTCAGAGAGCCAGAATGCCCTTTGAGTCAGCATTCCCCATGTATAGGGACAGCTCCAAACCTTTGGAGCCTCTGAATGAAGCTGGAGGGGCACTGAAGGTGGTTTCAGACCTGTGCTGCACAAGCAGTAAGAGGGAATTTTGCTTTCCTTTGGTCATGTCCATCAAATTTTACTTTCTGACCACCATGATGGGATTTTAAGAGTTTCAGAATCAGACAGGAGCTATGTCTAAGGAGGAATTTATAGCCTGATAGAAAATGAAGTGAATATCAAAGGGGGCCAAGTAAGAAAATCAGAGGATAGGGAGCTACAGTGTGAAAGTGATGCCTCTGAGAGTCCTAACAGAATTCAGCTCAGAGGTAAATGAATAGTTTGTTGAGTAGAAGATCCTATTCTATCTCCATGGACTCTCAGCACTTTGTAAATTAATGTGCACCATACTTGCGGTTAGAAATGTGCACACAGTGACACAGTGAAGGAGAATTCCTAATACACCACTTTGGAAGCGAATTGTTTGAAAAATGCCCTTCACAAAAATATTGACTTGCCAATAATCATGTTATGTCTTCATTTCCTCACCTGCACTTCTCCCCGTCTCTCTGGCTTCCTTTACTTTGCTGATTCCTGTCTGAGTCCCCAGGGCAGCAAGATAAAGAGGAAGGGGAGATATGAGTGAAGGTGGTGTAGCCTGCATACTACTGATTTGTATCAGTCCAAATCTTTCCTTGTTTTTTTTTTAAGAAACAAAAACAAGAAACATTTCCTCCCTAGCTCTCCTCAGCTGTGTGGGCCCAATCTAATAATACAGATCAGGAAAAGCAGAGACTCTTCTCAGCTCTTAGGAAGCAATGTGACAGGGTCAGAGAGAGAACAGATGTTACTGGTTTTGAAGCTGGAGGAAGAGCCCAAGCAGCAGGGAATGTGGACACATCAGGAAGCTGAGAAAAGCACGAAAACAAGTTCTCCTCTGGGGACTACAGAGGCACTCTGCCCCCCCCCCCAAATCTTTATTTAAGGCCAGTGAAATTCATATCCAACTTCTCGTCCACTGTATTAGAATTCTTCAGAGAAACAATTAGTAAGGCACAGATACACAGAGAAACACAGACACATGTGTGTGTGCGACAGAGATTTATTATGATAATTGGCTCATGTATTATAAAAAATGAGAAGTCCTACACTCCTACAGGTTCAAATTAAAGAACCAAAAATCTGGTGATGTAATTAGTCTAAGGTAGAAGGCTGGGGGATCATGTCTTCCAATGTTGCAGGGCAGGAGAGAGAGGGAGAGAGGTTAAATATAAATGTTCCTTTCCTCCCCCTGGCCTGACTCACATCCTAATCCTTTCTGCAAACATCTTCACAGACACACCCAGAAATAATGGTTTACCAGAAGTCTAGTCATCCTTTGGCCCAGTCACACAGAGGTATAAAATCAGCCATCACACTTGCAGAATCAAGCAACAGGAAACTAATACACAATTCTTTTTCTTTTTTTTTTAAATTTTCATCCCCCTGCATCCCTGTGAGCAACCAGTCCCTTCATTAATACAGTCTCATTGAAAACATTTGGATTGAATTCTACTTTTCTGTCCTTACAAATGTACACTCTCATTTTGCTCTTCCTTCTTTCCTATCACTTATTCTACATGGTCACATACACTCTTTTCTCTCATTAGGCACCATCCCATAGGTTTAGTACTATGACCTTATATATGTAAGTAACCTGAAAGGTACGTTTGAATGTGTACATTTAAATTTATGTAAGCTGAATTTTATAGTAAATCTTTTCTTTTAGTTTTTAGTTCACACTTGATGGAATGTTCTATGTGGCTTCATGTAACCTGATTCTTTGTTTTTGATTGTTGCATCCTTAAATCCTGAGATTCAGGTATTGTTACAGTTCTGACCTGGGTTTTCCCCCAGTCTCCTGCGTTCAGAGGTTGGTCTTGTGGAATGCTGTAAAATTAGCAAGCTACCACAGCTGGCTTGGTATTGGGTGCCTGATCAGAAGTGGGTCATGGACGGCCTGACTTGGTAAGATGCATCTCCCTGTCCACGTCCTCGGTCCTCTGTGTTCCCTGGGTTGCTGTACGGTGAGCAGCTCTTCTTCTGTCATCACCCTGTGACATGCTGGCCTGCCTTGCAGCCAGCTGACTGTGGGCTGTGAGCCAAAATAAAGCTTATCTCCTTCAAGTTGTGGGTATTGAATACTTTGTTTAAGCAATGAGAAAGTGAGACAAGCATCAAAAAAATGAAGTGAAGTCAGAGGAGGCCTGAAAGGCCCTGAGAAGAGAGCAAAGTCCCCACTTTAGAGAATGACTTGAAGGCAGAAAGCAGAGAGATTAGGGGTAGAATGAGGTAGGAGATGAAGAGATGTAACTGACTGGCAGGATGTACTTAGGTATAAAACATTTGTAAGATGAATCTGAGAGAATGAGTTCATTCATAGCAAGGAGCTTACTGACAGGTTTTTTTTTTTTTCCTAATACTGGGGATTGAACTCAGGACTTGGGCTTATAAGACACCCATGGTGCCACTCAGCTAAATACCCAGCCTACATTGATATTTTTGTTTAATGAATTTTGTCTGCCTTTTCTCGGTTTACTTTAGACATTTCTCTCCAAACCTAGGAAGCAAAGCAAAGGAAAACACAGCACAGTGTGTCTGAGCCATGTCACAAATCTTGGCCTAACTAAAGCTTTATTTAGTGTACTGACAGCTAAATGTTCACCTTGGTGTGAATAGCCTCCTGAATTTGGAGCTATGTCTAGATTTAAGTGATGCAAATAACACCTTATTTGACTCGTAAAACTATGAAAATATTTCTTTCCAAATAACTATATATGCTTTTGTGCTTTTATCTCAGATTATAAAAGCAACTCTTGTTTATAATACAATAGAATTATTACAATAAAAAGTATTATTATATTACAGGAAAGAATGAGGATATAAGTGTTACTTACTGTTATCTGATTTTAACATTTTTGGTCTGTATTATTTTGGTCTTTCTCATTAATAATAAATCAATAAGTGTTCATTATGTAATCTACTGGGGTAGGTACTGAAGACAATGAAGAGAAAAAACAGACACAGTTTTCACCCTGTGACCATGTAATGTGGTCAAGGAGAATTATATCTAATTATCTGATTACTTAACTAATGTCTGTAACAGGATGTTTTTACTGATATATTAGCTAAGTATTGCTATAGTAATGTCCCATAATAGGCAACCCCAAACTCAGTGGCATATAGGAGTAAAGACATTTTTATAATCACAGGTCTGCAGGGTGAGCTTGTGCAATTCTGCTTGAGGTTGTAGGTCTGTGAATGAGTAGAGGTGGTCAGATAGATAGATAGATAGATAGATAGATAGATAGGCAGGCAGACAGAGAGACAGATGATAGGCAGATAGGCAGATAGATAGACAGATAGATATTCAGTGCTCAGGCTGAAGGAAAAGGTTATTTGGGAGATGATCTTATGTAGAGAAGAGAGAAGAAAACAAACCAAGCCATGGAATTACAAATTGAACTTTAACAGTTCTGAGTATATTTGTGATTGAGTGAAATGACAGTAAACTGAGGAGGGAAGACCCACCTCAGCTATGACTGGTACCAACTAATAGGCTTATTATGTGGATTTAATAAAAAAAGGGAAAGAAGAAGGAAGTGTCTGCATTTTGGAAGAGTTCCACTGTTCTCCATTGCTTTTAGACGTCAGTCTCCGGTTTCTTCAGCCTTCCAATCCAAACTCACACTGCTAACTTTGTAGAAAGCTTCCAGGCTTTTGACCTTGGATTGGTCTTGCACCCTTAATCCCTCATTCTGTGTCTTCCATCTTCTTGGGCTTCCATCTTCCATCTAATGGATCCTTTGGATCTCTAACACACAGACAGCCATTGCATTTCTTCTGTCTCTATATTGTGAGTCTACCTAATAAATCCCTTTACATAATTATACATATATTGTCTATTGATTCAGATCGTCTATTGATTCAGTTCCTCT
Organism: Thryonomys swinderianus; assembly: GCA_004025085.1. NCBI lineage: Eukaryota > Metazoa > Chordata > Mammalia > Rodentia > Thryonomyidae > Thryonomys > Thryonomys swinderianus. Next base: position 14,637 of record PVIC010033145.1, read on the forward strand.
AGAACACTCTAACTTATACATACGAGAAAGACATTAACATGGGTGTGCTATTACAGGAATATGAAGAATTGAAATAAAAATTAAGCATAAAGTCAAGCGTGGTAGCTCATGCCTGTAATCCCAGCACTTGGGAGGCAGAGGCAGGAGGACTGCTGAGTTTGAGGCTTGCCTGGGCTACTTGGTGAGCTCAGGGCCAGCCTGAACTACAAAGTGAGACCCTGTCTCAAAAAAAATCAAGCATACAGCCAAACAGAAAACAACTTGGATTTACTAGTATTAAAAAGCTTCTGCACAGCAAGAGAAACCACCAATAGAGTGAAGATAAAACCCAGAACCTGGAAAGCAATTTTTTTTTGAGACAGGGTCTCGCATTATAGTTCAGGCTGGCCCTGAGCTCACTATGTAGCCCAGGCAAGCCTCAAACTCAGCAATCCTCCTATGTCTGCCTCCCAAGTGCTGGGATTACAGGTGTGAGCCACCACGCCCAGCTGGAAAGCAAATTTTATCAGCTGTTCTTCAGATAGAGTCCTACTCTCTAGAATATACAAAGAACCTAAAACAATTAGATCCCACCAATTAAAAGACCCAGTGCAAAAACTGGCATCTGAAATAAACAGACATTTTTTCAGATGAACAGAATGAGAAGAAACATTCTTTTTTTTTTTTTTTTGTGTGAGACAGGTTCTCACTTTGTAGTTCAGGCTGGCCCTGAGCTCACTATGTAGCCAAGGCAAGCCACCAGGAACTCAGCAATCTTCCTGTCTCTGCCTCCCAAGTGCTGGGATCATAGGCGTGAGCCACCACGTCTGGCACTGTGGTATGTGGTGTTGATTGCTGGTGGGTGTGAGTCACCATGCCCAGCATTCTATGTGGTTACCGGGATGGAACTCAGGACCTTGCGCTTGCGAGGCAGGCACCGGAACCACTGAGCTAAATCTTCGGCCCAGAAGAAACATTCTTAAGCTTCATATCTTCTTACACTATTCAATGATAGGAAAAGATGAATCCATCTTTCCTTCCTAGAAGGCGCTCTACCATCTCCATATCCTTTTACTTCTTATTATCAAGATTGTTTTACATGCATATTCCTCATCTTATCATCAGTAGAGAGAACAGAATTGACATGACTGACTCATACTAGAAATTATTTACTTTCTGGGACTGAGGAAGAGCTCCCAAAATACAGTTGCCTAGTATTTGATCATAAAGAATTATGTTAACATGAAAATGAGGTGATGTGGCAGTTAGGAAACAGTCAACAGTGTCTAGCTAGGAGTGGTGTTGCACTTCCGTGATCTTAGTTATTCAAAAGGTGGAGGCAGGAGGATCACAAATTCAAGGTCAGCCTGGCCAACATAGCAAACGTTTCAAAATTTAAAAAGGCTGAGAATGTAAGTCACTCTTCCATGGGTTCAACCCCAGTAGCACAAGTACAAAGCAAAGTAAAGCAAAACAAGCAAAGCAAAACAAAACAAAGTGAAACAGAACAAAACATACTTTTTTTTTCTTTGCTGTTGTTAGGGTTGTTCCAAACTCAGATTACAAGAGGGAATTTCTTTTACAAAAAATACTTTTAATTTGCTATGCATAATGCAAGTCTGGAGAGGGAGGTCAGGAAAATGAATAGTAAGCTGAAGTTGAAAAGATGAGTAAGAGTTCAAATAAGAGGTTTTGTTTGTATTTTTTTTTCCAGTACTAGGGATTGGACCGAGGGCCTTCACACTGAGTTACATCCCCAGACCATTTTAAAATTATTTTACTGTTGATACAGGGCTTCCCCAATCATCTAAGTTGCCCAAGATTCACTTGAGCTCGCAGTTCTCCTGCCTTAGTCTTCCAGAGTGCTGGGATTATTATAGTCATGTGCAGAAAAACCCAGTTGATGAACTGGGTCTGGGTAGTAGTAATGGATGAGCAAAGGTATCAAAGACTACTCTTATATCTCTGATCAATTTTGATGCATTCACTGTGACAAGAAGAGAGAGAGAATTTCAGATCTTAACAGGAAGACCATTAAGTACAAACACTGAACTTGATGGGCATCTAAGATATTTACAAAGAAATATTGGACTTAATGGACCTTAAATATCATACATTATTGATACTACGCTCATAAACAGAAGCTGGTAGCAAAGACATTGATAGGTATAATAATAAAATGGGAAAAATAAAGTGTATAACAGCCTTGAAATGTAGCAGCACTTATTGGGCTAGTTTTGTAAGATGGCAAAGGAAGTCATGAAAAGACAATCAATCATAGTAAAAGAAAAGTCCCAGTATAGAAAGAAAATAAGAACACAAAAGAACATAGAATTTTAGTAAAGAGAGTGGTGAAGAGAACTGTAAAAGTTAAATCAATTAGTGAAGTCATGGTCATAATTAAACTACTGGGTTTTGGTAAAGTGATGGTTGCAGAAGATGGATTGGAGTAGATGAAAGACCAAGAGTTGGGAAGTGGAGATGTTGGGTAGAAGAAAAAATTTAAGAACTTGCCTTCAAAAGAGAAAGAATATAAAATGGGAAGTATAAGTAAAAGAGGATTGGGAGACAAATAAGTAGGTTTAAAGTTGATGAGAAGTACCCATTTGACAGGAAGAGGTTTTATATTCAGGAAAGATTGAAAAGGAAAAGTAAGACTGGAGAAAAGAGGAAGTTACAGAACCTGTATAGATAAAATATATATGTTTATATATCTTTATTTTATGTGAGCTACTGAAGCAGAACATATTTGGTTACAATCATCAAAATGCCACCCCAAGAGATGATTAAATAATACATACACTTATTAATTGACATAATACAATGCTTGGAAGTTGACAGCTCTAGGATTGTTTCAGTGGCTCACAAAAACCACCAAATATCTGGGCTTGGTTCTTAGGAACTTTTCTATTCTGCCTCTTCTGTGAGCCACAGATACCTCTCTTTATTGTATCCAGATGGCTGCTGTAGCTCTATATGTCTCATTCTCATACAATACTGTTTTAAGCATGAAAGTAAATGGGGAGGTTCAAAGTGTGATTGAGACCATAATGTTGAGTAAAATAAATCAGACACACAAGCTTAAATATTGAGTGATTTATTTATATGAGAAATCCAAAATATAATAAAGAGTAAAATTAAAAATACATAAAGGACAATGCCGGTTGTGGTGGCTCACGCCTGTAATCCCAGCACTCGGGAGGCAGAGACAGGAGGATTGCTGAGTTCGCGGTGGCTTGCCTGGGCACCATAGTGAGCTCAGGGCCAGCCTGAACTACAAAGCGAGACCCTGTCTCAAAAAGCAAGGAAATAGGAAGCTAGATCTTTTACAAAAGGAAAAAGGACCAAAAGATAAAAGAAGGGTGGAAGGAGGGGAGAAGAGGATGAAAATGAATTACATTGTATCACATGTGTACCAACTCCCCAGAAATAATTGTGTACTGCAAGCATATACTAATAAAACTTGAAAAAAACCCAGAACCATACAGTTAAAAGTAGAAATTCTAAATGCATTACAGTAAAATACAAATTGCCACTAACCTCACTCAAAAGACTTCCTATTACTTTTAACACACTTATCCCATTGTTCTTGTCGCTGTCTGGAACAGTTCTGGAAGACTTCTTCTCGAGTGTCTTCAGTTGCACCATAACAGCTTCCTTAATGTCCTGATTTAATTCAAAACATTTACCTTTTATGGTCATTTTGGCTTTGGAGAAGAGCCAGACGTCATATTATTACCATATCTGTTGAATAAGGGAGGTGAGGACACACTAAAACGATTTTGACAGAAATTGCCACTAGCAGTGTTCAATGGCTTATGATAAAAGTATAGTGAATGTTTAAACTTTAAAAAATTTATAGTAAAAGTAATTGTCATTAATCCCCTTGTAAATACTCAAAATATTGCACCTTGCCTCCAACATACTTGTCTCGTCACTTTTGGTAATGTATCTCTAGTGTCTCAAGTGTTTTATATTTAAATAATCACTATATTTTCATCACATGTTGAATGAACTACTAAAATGCTATCTATACCCAACGTTCTCTATTTACTAAAGCAACAGTCCAAGTTTGAGATCCAATCATTCTGTCCAATGAGTTTGATTGGACAGAACTGGGTCACATGCTTATGTATAAACCAATTGCTAGTATGATTGGTTTATGTCTACCCTTTTTTATCCCACAGAGTTGGGAACACAGGTACCCAAAAATAACACGGCAAGGAAGACTATGGAATACTATTTGGACTAACAGCTCCAAGAGTGGTTAAAATCGAGAATATTTGCCTCTGTAACTATAATGATTGACTCATGTGTTTGTATGTATGTATGTGGTCATAATCATAAAGTTAATTGATAATATTAAAAATTCACATAATAATGAAAATAAAACAATTATAATTCCACTAATCCAAAAATAAGCAACATTTTTGATAGAGCTTTCTAGAACATATTATGTTTAAAATAGTTTTTTTTTTGCTCTCAAAATAGAAAGTACACTATGTATATGTGTAAGGTATATTTTCTGTTTTTTTTTCACATGAAGCATATTATTTGAAATAAGATCCTAAAACTGTAAGCTGGATCTTAGTAAATTGTATGCATATATTATGTTTATGGATGTTTAACATATTATTTTAGATATATATAAGCGCAATTATTTCTTATACCCTTAGCAGCCCTAGGTATATTAATCCTTGAAATCATTGATATTATGAGATGAGAGTGAAAGATCAATATTATTTACTTTTTTGTTTCAGATTTAAAAGTTTCCAGTGGTTACATTTGTCATTTTAACTTTCATGTTCTTTTCTTTCTTTCTTTTTTTTTTTTTGCAATTTTAGAAATTGATTTGTGAGAATCCTTTGTATGTTAAGGACATTAATTCACACTAATATACATTTTTCAGTTTGTGGTTTCTCTCTTAACTTTCTTAATGATCCTTGGGGATTTGTAGGTACTATTAAGTTTCAGAGCAATTCATCAAATCTTTCTCTTATGGTTTCTGAAGTAATAGAGTGTTTTAATATTTAGAGGTTAAGAATTGGAAAGAATTAGGCTTGAATCCTGATGTATGATTCCCACTGCAAAGAGCATTGATAAAATGATTCAAGTTTTCAGACACTTCTCTAAAGTGGAGAATTATGCTTTCTTCAAAAGACTGTTATCCAAATTACATGCAAATAATATATAGGAAGAGTTCAGCCCTATGACTGATGCATTGATGCTTAACACATTTGAGCTATTATAAGAATCAATAATATTGTGATTATAATGGATCTTTACAGTAAAATTGTATAAAATATGTACATATATTTTCATCGGTCTTTAAATGTAAAATAAACCTTTATTTAAAACACAATATTTAAAATGAAATAGCTTTAAATTTGAATTTGTGTAATTTAAACTTAAAATTTTATTATTTGGTGTTTGAAATCTTATAGAAATATAGTCTTCAGGAAATTTATTTATTTATTTATTTATTTTTTTTTTGCTTTTTGAGACAGGGTCTCACTTTGTAGTTCAGGCTGGCCTTGAGCTCACTATGGTGCCCAGGCAAGCTGCCGCGAACTCAGCAATCCTCCTGTCTCTGCCTCCCGAGTGCTGGGATTACAGGCGTGAGCCACCACGTCCGGCATTGTAGTATGCGGTGTTGATTGTTGGTGGGCGTGTCTCCACGCC
>PVIC010033146.1:0-20301 GCA_004025085.1 Thryonomys swinderianus
GAGGGAGGGAGGGAGGGAGGGAGGGAGCGAGGGAGGGAGAAAGAAAGACAGACCCACACTGGGTGCTTCCTCAAGAGAATGTGCTCTTTGAAATGCACTGCTAAGAAGTACCCATCTGCAAAGCAGGGTCACAAGAACAGAATCCAGTGCCAAACTTCGTAGCTAGGTATGGTGGAGCACACCTGTAAACCTGAACTCTTCATAACTGAGGCTGGAGGGGCACATGTTCAAGCTTAGCCCAGGCAATTTAGTGATTTAGAGCGACCCTGTCTCAAAATTTAAACTTTAAAAAAATTCTCCAGGAGAGATGGTAGCACAATGTGAAAGCTCTGGGTTCAGTCCTAGTAATGGGCATGCAAGTTACGTCCATACACACACACACACACACACACACACACACACACGCACGCACGCGCACACACACATGCACGCCAAATGTCATTCACGTGGCATTTTATATTGAAAAGCTGAACTTGTGTTGTCTGTAAAGTATACAACTGTGAGATGATGAGAATGACTGTACGATATTTAAACGCCAATGTTGAATCCTGCTCCTGGGGGTCACACTTGCAAGCCTCCCCCCATGCTGTAGAGTCAGTCACGGGCACCTGTGCCTTGAGGGGGAGAGATGGCACTTAGACTGGTGGTTCCTGCTTTTTCCTCCCAGGCCCCATGCTGCATCTCCTGGGGCAAGCACAGCAAAGGGCTGCTTCTGTCTCATGCTATTCCTTAAGCTTGTTGACCTCTGGCTCCTAATTATGTCAGAGAAAAGACATCTGCTCTGCTATAATTAATATCTCCAGTAAATATACTGGTGGAGTGAAGGCCAGCAGCTACCAAAGCAAAATTACCTGTGTAAATGGACTAGAAAGGCTTCAAATCATTACACACTGAGACAGGAGGGCAGCACACCTTGGCAGGGGTAAGATAGCTCCACACAGGAATTCCACAGACCTGTATCCAGGCCTCTGCCTGCTCCATGCTAGGATGGGCAATAATGGCCCCCAACCAGCTTACAGGGACAGGAAGTACCTGTTTTTAGCTCCCAAGAAGTATGGGAATCATATATGGCCTGGCTTTGAGGAGGAGGAGGCAGAATGTTAGTTCATTTCCAAAAACACGAAACCCTCCATTACTGAGGGCACACTAGTCCATGCTAGTTGGCAAAGGCCATGTGGCAAATGCCACACGTCCTTGCTGTTCAGCAGTGGCCCTCAGGCCCTCACTCCCTCCATCTTCACCAGGAATGAAATGTATTTGCCAAGGTGGGCAAGTTCCCAGGAGTTGAAGTTGCTTCCTCAGAAGCACTGAGCTAGGTTTAATTAGCGGAAGAAGTGCTGCTCAAGGCCTTCCACATTTTCCCAAGGAAGGAAGACCAGCACACCAGAGGAGCCCCTTCCTTCCTGGGCAGGTGAAACGGGTCTGGCCAGCCCGGCTTAGAACATTAATGAAGTGAGAGACCCAGCAGGACCTCAACCACCAGGTGCGGGAGAAACTTCCTTTATCAATTGTTTTCTCTATCAAACCTGAGCCAGGGCCTGGCCAGGGGCAAGAACTGCTCTTCTCTGAGTTTTTTGCTAAGCATTACTTATGCCAGTTGTAAGCAAACTCCTAATTACACAATTTAAATAAGTATCATGCAACGTGGTGTCTCCCACTTTGCTCCTGGTGGGCCGCTGGGTCTGCAGCCCTCTGCATGGGTAAGCGTGGGTTCCCTCAACCTGAGCTCTCTGCCTTCTCCCCAGGGACTTTAAACCAAAGAACACAATCAGCCGACAAGGCAGGGAATATGTCCTCAGGTCAGCTCACAAACTCAGAGGTAGCCTAACAAGGGGTTCTGCAGGGCATAACCTGCTCCACCGGAGCCAGGCCGGTCTCCAGCCATCCCAGAGACAACAGGCAACAGAGGCAACTCCTACCCGTACTACCCTGAGTGCAGAGGAAGCCTTCTGTCCACCAGAGATGCTTCTAGGAGATACAGGTTTAAGCTGCCAAGAACCTGCCTCTTCACCACGAATCCCCTCAAGTGTAACAGTAAAAAGAGGTGAGGACACCCTGCCTGGGGCTCAGAGCAGGACCCTTGAAAGCATGTACCTCACGTGCTGAGTACTTGGAACAAGGCTGTAGATGAAGGGCCTCTGGGTCTTCTGCCCTCTGTCTCCACCCTCCTATGCCCAAGATGGACTCACAAAAGCAGAGTTTCTCTCTCTCAAGGCAAGTCCTATAAACTAGAACCCCTCTTCCTTCACGGAAGCCCTAAAACCAGAAAGGTCACTTACTTCTCCTTTGAAGAACTTTATTCCGGAAGGACACTGCCACTTTACAGGGGTGGGGAGCAGGGTGCTGCACAGAGGTCAAGCAGAATCCAGACAGAGGGCCGTCCTGGGGCCCCTCACTCTCTTATTCAAGGTCAAATCCCCCTTTTCCAACACATTTCTACATGGCTGTCCACTCTTCAAGCTTCATAATAAACAGTTTCCCCTGAGTCACTGGGTCCTTATTTCCAAAGGCCTGTCTGTCACATGAAACTTGGATTGAATAAATTTGTGATATCTTTCCCTTGTTAACCTTTTAAAAAAATTTAATTTAATTTATTGGTACATTATATATACACATCACAATTACACTCCACATTGAGAATTTGTACCAGTATATGACATAACTTAATTCTCAAACCTGTCTTTTTCGATGGAAGTGTTGCCCACAGTGCGAATGATGAGTGAGAAGAAGTGTCACCTTGTTCCGCTTCTAGACCCACCACAAAGTCTGGACACTTCAATCTGAACAAGTAAAGCAACAGTGTCTATTTGTATCTTATTGCTAATTCCTTTCGTCACAGGCCTGGACACAGCGGCTACTCAGAGTCTGCGCGAGATGCTAAGTTGCCAGCTCACCTCTGGTCTGTCTCAGGCTCACTGGGGACAGCTGGCTGGAAAGGAAAGCCACTGGGACAGAGGTCAGGGGGAGCTGTGAGGGGGCCTGAGGAACTCCACAGGGGCCCGGTTAGGCAGCAGAAAGAGGAACTCTCTAGCAGGACCCGCTGCAGACACCAAAGAAGGAAGTACCCAGGTACTGCAGCCAGAACAGCCTGCACAGAAAAGCAGCCTCTCAGCGCTGGTGCCTGGCTCTTAACTCTCAGCTCCTGTCTGGCCCCTGTGCGATTTCTGTAACATCTATAAACCAGGCCAACAGCAGCTGATTGTTTCCAGAGTCCTCGGAAAGACTGGGAGGAGAACTGTAATGCAACTGAGAAGAAAAGGGCTCTTAATGATTTGAGGAAGTGCCTGCTAAAATTGGCCCTTAGCACAGAGCTGGCTTCCTCCTGAACAAAGCCCCAGTGAATTGCTTGCCCTTAATGGGCTCAGCTGTAAAACGAAGGAACTGCGCTGAGCAGCCCGGCAGGCTTTGGGCATGGGAAAACTGTGAAGTGCGAATCGCCACCTTGGCCAGATAAGCACAGGCCGGGCTGGAGAGCCACCTCCTTGAGGAGCACTACACTAAGTCGGCTGTGTTTCAGGGAGGATTTGGGTCAAAAAGGAATCGGTTGCTTCAGGGCATTATGCCTCAGTAGAGAAACTGGTATGGGGTGGCCAGGCCCAGCAGGGGCTTCCAAATCAAGGCGGAGGGAGCCACAAACCCAATGGGCATTTTAGCTGCAAGACAAACATAAGATTCCCCGGATGTCCATGGATCCTGGAAAAGAGCCCTCATGAGATCCTTGCTCAACATTTCCTTGGGTCTCAGTGATATAAAATCCTGGGCCCAAACAAGCCTGGCTTTCCCTTATGTTAGCCCTTTTTCTTCTTAGATACCTTCCAGTAATTCACTGTTCACTCATGTTTCTTGCTAAAGGGGGCAAAGTATATTAATAATGGTGTTTTATAGATGCTGTGATTCCAAAAAGAAAGATAAAAATAAAAATGAACACTAACTAGGCTCCACCATGTATGTAGACTATGAGATGGGCTCTGACTTGCTTGTCAGTACCCTTACCTTGCTTTTCATTGGTTTTGTTAATTAGCAGATGAGGAAACATAGCCTGTAAGTGGCCTACGTGGGATCTGAGCAGAGACCTGAGCCCAGCCATCCCTCACCACGCTGCGCCATCATCTGAGTTCCATGGCAAATAAAAGCAATTCCAAATCTGCAGCCCTGGCCCCAAATGGGCAGTTTTTAGAATTTTAGTCCCTTTAGTAAAGTTACCCACAATAAACCTACTCCTTTGGATCTAAAGTTATGGATTTAGATACATGCACAGGACCATAATGCATGGTATACTTTACTATCCCCCAACCAGCTCCACAAGATACCTTCCACAGGGTACATCCTCTTCGGGCCTTGTAAACTACACCTGGCAAGACAGGCCCATCTACTTCCTCTCATATGCCTCTTGTGCCATACTTGGTAATCAGCTCCTTCCCCTTCCTGGCAACAAGTGATCTGCTTTCATAATGTTTCCCTTCCCAGAAAATATCTATCATCTTAAAATCCAGTGAGCTCATGATTCTAAAAGAGGCTGCCCGTCCACGGAGACTGTTCCAGGACGCCCAGGGGATGTGTGACACTGCAGACGGTACCAAACCCATGCACATACAGACTGCTCTTTGTCCTACACATGTATACTTAAAACAAAGCTTAATTTATAAATTGGGCTCAGTAAGAAATTAGCAACAACTAGAAATAAAGCAATTATAACACTGTAGTATGATAAAATTTATGTTCTCTTCTTTCTCTCATTGTCCTGTGAAATGTTCTTCTTTTTTTTCCTTTTCCTTTCTTTTTTTTTTGGAGACAGGGTGTTTCTATTTAGTCCAGGTGATCCTCTGGCCTTAGCCTCCCAAGTGCTGTAATTACAGGTGTGCCTCACCATACCCAGCGTTCTAACAATCTGAGCGAACTCAGCGCGTGATGTTTCTTCTTTCCTTCAGTGGATAACTAATTTCAGGTAAAAGTATCATATTATGGCTTTTCTTCAGCACATCTAAATTGCAGTCACTAAGTCTTATGCTTTGGTGCCGTACTAAATAAAATATGGATCACTTAAATATAGCATTGCAATATCATGACAATTGATTTGAGCACCTTGTGGCTACTCAGTGACTAAGGAAAGGGAAGCATATACCTTGTAGATAAACCAGATTGGCCAGGGCAGGGAACCACCTGATTTCATTATGCTACTTAGAAAAACTTATGAATTGTTCATCTACCAAATTTTCCACTTAATATTTCCAAACCCTAGTTGACCATGGCCCCCTAAAACTCCAGAAAATAAAGCTGCATACCAGGGAGAACTGCAGTATAAAATCACAACTGGGGCAGAGAACGGGAGAAGCATCCAGAAAGCCCGCAGAAGCTTCAATGTCCCCACTGGCGAACTTTCCCCAAGAAACAAATCACAGGACACCTTAGCAATAAGTGGAGAGTGTCAAAAGGTTTCAGGAGGACTGAAACCTCTAAAAGTAGCCACGACACAACTCCAGTCTCAGTCAGAGGAAACCTGTGAGGTGATCCCATGATAATCCTTCTCTTTGCTCAGCCTCGACCTTAAGCTCTAGACTGGTAGCAAATGCAGCTCAGTTTTCCATGGCTGGGGGATGCTTATAAGCCGATGGATGAAAAACACCTCTCTATATTGGGAAAGTCATCCCCAGGAAGCCTGGAGCATCAGGGGAACCAGTGGGAAGGTAGGGAAGGGGCTTAGGACATGCTACCCCAAAACAAGGCATATCGGCCTCAAAGGAAGCAGAAGCAGGAAGGTCTCCTTGGATATCCTGCTCGCTCCCCTGAAACAAGACACAGGATTTCACAGACCTCACTCTGAAACCCATCCTAAGATCCTCCCATTTCAGTCATCCTTTATACACCCCGGGGAACGGCCTCCCTTCTGAAGACACAGAGACACAGAGTGATCCAAATGGCAGGGCTTGACTTGGCCGGCCTCCAGATTATTACCACTGGATCACACCTCCTTGGGCCACTACTGTTTTCATGTGTGACTCTGGGTCCTCATTTCTGAAGGCTCCTGTGCCATTTAAAACTTACCATAAATAAATGTGTATGTTTTCCCCTGGGCTTTTATTATGCGTGCTGACTCAGCTGCATACCTTTCAATGAGTGAGGGGCAGATTCTGTATTTCCTCCCTGCAGGAGGAAAGCAGGGAAAGGGACTCAGGCAGAAGCCAGCTCTGCTGAATCAGTCCTGACTTCCAGCCGTGTCCCTGATCTGGCAGAGCCTTTCGCACCTGGCATGGTCCTCCTTTGCCCAGCACCAACAAGCTTCTCCTAGGCCCTGACATAATTTGGATGTTGACATGTGTTAGCGGCCTGGTTCCCAGCTTGTGGCACTACTGGGAAGAAGCAGAACCTTTAAGAAGTGGGGCCTAGTGTGAGGTCATTATGTCCTCTCTGGGGATTGTGGGACCCCGCACCTCTCCTCTTTGTCTCTTTTGCTTCCCAGCCATGAGGTGGGCACTCTTGTACTGATATGCTGATATGCTGCTACAGGTCCAAGCAACCGAGCCAACTGATTGCAGACTGACACCTCTGAAGCTAGGATCCAAAGAAACCTTTTCTTTTTGCAAACGATTATGTCCAATATGTGTAATAGCAATGGGAAGCTGACTGTCACACAGCACACATTCAAGGAGAAGTCAATCCTACCTTCAAAGGTGTGGTACTCGGGTCCATCCCTTCCACATAGGGGCACATCCCCACCCTTAGATGGTGCTGCCCCCACACCAGGACACTCTAGCCACCCACCTGCAGCCAGTGGCATGTTTTCAGCACCTCTACCCAGACACTCAAGGTCAAGCCTGGGTGGGTGAAAGCTGTCAGATCAAAATGGCGTTGCTGGTGTCACAAGCCTCGATTAAAAACGAGCAAAGCCCCAAGGTGATGATGACCACAACTGACACAGAAGTCTGCACAGACTAGGAGCTCAGTCGAAGTTGAAGGTTAGTTCTGAGATGGCCGAGCCAAGCAGCCCCTGCAGCTGGCTCACCAGACTGTAATTTCCTCTTCCCACAGAGAAGCTGCAGGCAAGGAGCTCTGAAGCCTCAGATGGAGACAGGAAAAGAAATCGCAGGGCCTTTCATAGGAATGATTCTAGTTAGGGTGGGCGAGAGGGGAGGGGACAAAGGAGGAATTCTCTCTGTTCATCACGGTCATACTCCAGAGAAAATTAAATAGGCCTACATCTTAATCTGTGATATATGTATCTCAGGCAAATATTAAGGATTCTTTGTGTTTTTTTTTATGAACAGACCACATTACAGGTACATTATGCTCTGGATTTGGTAATAACAATGAATGGGATAATATACAATTAGTAATAATATATATTACAGAATAGTATGCATATAATAGTATAATATATAATAACATAACCTATACAATAAGCATGTTATATAAGATATTTCTATATTAATTTGCATATTCTTACTTAGGCCATTGAACTAGAATAAAAAAGAAAACTAATATGCTAAAAGTTTTATGCTTCACTCATACATTTTAAGCATCTACCAAAATTGTGCATTATTTAATAATCATTCAAGAATTATTCAACCCTTAAATAATTGCATGTGGTGTGATACAAAGCCCTCCCAGCACCGACTGCACCCATGGGGCACCAGTCCCCCAGCCCCACAGAGGGGATCCCAAGGCCGCATGGGAAGGACATACCTGCTTCCACTCCCCTCCAGTACAGGGCACAGAGGTGGTCAGAGGAACCCTCTTTCCATCGGATAGAGGCAGAGGGCTCTTTCTCCCATCTTCAGAGGGGGCTCTGGGAAGGCCGGCCTGGGGGGCTGTCCAGGCAACGGCTGCTGTGTCATCCACCTGCTGCTCCTCTTCAACAGACAGGCTGCTCCTTGGCTCCTGGAGCTCCAGGCTCTGGACCAGCAGCCGACAAGCCTCCAGGTCAGCTTCCCACACTCTTCCAAGCAGAGGACACTTGCAGCTAGGACATAGGACACAACATAACAGTCAAGTCCTGTCCTACCAAGTCACCAGCTTGTCCCTGTGAGTATAAGTCAATTGGTCTTCTTACACATGCAACCTAATTTCACATGGTGGTGGAGTATCCCAACCAGAGGACTCAGGACTTGACTCTGATGGCTCGAGGCACTGAGATGTGACTGCTTCCCTGTGCTGGATCTGCAAAGCCATCCTGAGCCCTCTGTGTCTCTCCAGACACCCAAAACCATGCCTTCTCCTGTCAGAGCTCCAGGCTACCAAATCCCAGGGACCCTCAGACCCACCTGGCTCTGGCTGGCACTTCCATAAGTGCTGCTCCATACCTAGACTGTCATCTGCCACCACATACACCACAACATGCCACATATACCCTATCCCCTGCCACCCCAACAACAAATACATACCTTGTCACCCAGCATCCCGCTAGTACACATATACTGCCACCCACTACACACTCACACACACACACACACACACACACACACACACACACGTATTAGGTAACCTTTCTTGGGGAAACTCCCTGTCTTTTTTTTTTTTTGCTTTTTGAGACAGGGTTTCACTTTGTAGTTCATGCTGGCCCTGAGCTCACTATGGTGCCCAGGCAAGCCGCTGCGAACTCAGTAATCCTCCTGTCTCTGCCTCCCGAATGCTGGGATTACAGGCGTGAGCCACCACGTCCGGCATTGTGGTATGTGGTGTTGATTGTTGGTGGGCGTGTCTCTACGCCCAGCATTATATGTGGTTACCGGGGATCGAACTCAGGACCTTACACTTGCAAGACAGGCGCCGGAACCACTGAGCTAACCCTCCGGCCCAAAACTCCCTGTCTTTAAACTTCCTTCTCCTTCAGAGAACAGGTCACATTTCCATCATTTATGTGACCTTTTGCTCTCTTCACCAAGGGTAGAGATTATATCCGTCTTGCTTATTCTACTATTGGAACCTCCTGACAGGTCATGAGCTTACGCTCCCACGGTGCCTGATGCATAATGTGAACCAGTGGACAGACAGGTGATTCAGACCATGACAACTGCTGCTCAGATCTGGTGGTGCAGGACAGTAAGAAGAAGCAAGTGACCAGGACAATGGACACTTGTCTCTCTAGGGGGAAGAACTCACCTCTTCAGGGATATTTCAGTATATTGGGGCCATTACAATTATGAGGGGTGGAGTCTCATTGCCAACAACATTTCTACTGTTTCCTAGAAGCTAAAACTCTTGGTATTTAAATAAAAATATTCACTTTTCATTCATCCATGCATATTCATGCCAGGTATTTTCTACACAACAACCTTCCATTTAGAAGCTTTCCTTTTCTTGTGTCTAAGCTGTTAATCAATCCACTTATTGTGTCCTAAATTTTAGTCACCTATAATTTTGATTTTTCTATTTGATTTTCTCTTATATATTCCAGTTCTCTGTTGAAATTTTCCAATGCTTCCTCAATTTTCTTTAACATACTAATCAGCATTATTTTAAAGCCCATGTTGTGAATTATGATAACAGAAGGAAAAAGAATGAAGCAGAATGAATATTCAAAATTCATCAGCTATGAATTTTCAAGTAATGATGAGAGATATAATGACACATTTAGGAAACTAGAAAAAAAAATAAAGGAAGAAACACACCCAGCCTCTCACAGTGAAACTCCTGATCACTCTATTTCTCTCCCTAGAGAAACAGCCCAAAACTCTAAAAGACAGCCAGAGGTGGGGAAAAAAAGACACATCAACTTCAAAGGAGCAAAAATACAGGTGACAAAAATGGTGGAAGTCAGAAGACAAACACCAACATTAAAATGCTGTAAGGAATTAAAAGCTGATCTAGAATTATACAATTATTTTTAATTCCTTTCAAAATAAAGCTAAAATAAAGACACTTTCAGGTAACCAAAAACCAAAGCATTCCCCAGTAGTACTTCTAGAGTGGAGAAAATGACCCGGCTGGAAACAAAGACACAGGCGCAGGAGGGAACAGCTGCAGAGAGCAGGTGCGTGGCGGGTCTGAGTACGCGGCACTTGACTGCAGTAACGATCTCTTCTGTTGAATTAAAATACACCAGCACACGGGGAAGGAGGAGTATAAGGAACTGAAATATTTATTCTCAAGTCCTTGCATTGTCTAGGAAAGTAAAAATGCGCTTTTTACTAGACTAAAAAAGTCAACTATTCACTCCTTATGGTAATCATCCAACAGATGTTAAAAAGGTGTAAAAGTAATATGGGGATAATTTTGTTAAAGTTAAAATAATTGCATGCTATTTTTAAAAAGCCATAAAAGAGGCATGAATGAACATGATACAGATGAGAAAAATGGTAACATAGAAATATGTATATTTGAATACATAAGAAGTGACATTAAATGCAAATGGACACTGTATTTAAAAGACCTAAAATGCAAATCTAATATGTTGATTACAGGAGATATGCAATACATATAAGGACACAAATGATTACATGTAAAGGGGTAGAAGTGATAGATCATCAAAGCATTGTTAGAGAGAAAGCACAAGGGGGAAAGGACAGTGTTTTAAACATACCATATTATGCCATATTATGCCAGCTGAATGACAAAATAGGAAAACAAATAATGATGCCTGGCTCAAGGAGTACAAATATCTCTTCCAGGTAGATTGTATATCAGAATGTGAAAGATGAAACTTCTAGAAAATAACATAGGATAGTAATATGACTTTGCACTGAGCAGAATATAAAGAGAATAAAAATAACATAAAAATATAAATAAAAAATAAAATATAAAAAGTACTAGCCATAAATTTAAAAAATGATAAAGTTGATCTCAGCAGAAAAACTCATGTTGATTTTTTTTTTTTTGAGACAGGGTCTCGCTTTGTAGTTCAGGCTGGCTCTGAGCTCACTATGTGGTCCAGGCAAGTCTTGAACTCAGCAGTCCTCCTGTCTCTGCCTCCCAAATGCTGGAATTACAGGCGTGAGCCACCACACCCGGCACTGTGATATATAGTATGGATTGCTGGTGGGTGTGAGTCTCCACGCCCAGCATTGTATGTGGTTACCAGGGATCGAACTCAGGACCTTGCACTTGCGAGGCAGGCGCCGGAACCACAGAGCTAACCCTCTGGCCCCATGTTGATTTTTTAAAAAAAAGCATTACTGAGAGAATGAGATGGTCAGACATAGCGTGGAAGACAGAGCTTATAATACTCATAGACAAGGAGGGATAGATTCCAGAACATCACCAGGACTCCTAAAAAAGAAAAGGCAAAGTCTGATTAGCAGGCACTCCAAAAACAGGGTTTGTGAGTGGCCAATAAGTAACTTATGGAAAGATCTCAGCACCACGAATCATTAGGACAGTGCCTATCAAGACACAGTGGGATGTACTGAAATGTAAAAGTTTGACAACACCAAGTGCTGGAACAGATATAAAGACATGAGAACTTCCATCTGCTCCTGGCAGGAGTGCACAGAAGTGCAATGCCTTTGACCTTTGGCAGATCTCCTTCTGTAGGACATATGTCAACCATACAAACCAGCAACACGGCTTTAGGTACATCCTCAACCCAACAGATCCTTGATATTCACAACTGTGATGCTCTATAAAGTCACCACAGGCCCTAATTAGCAAGTCCTGCAGCATAGCTTTCAAAGGAAATGCAAGGTCACACCTTTGTCTACCAGTCAATACACAGCATCGTTGCATGGGTGTGTCTATTTAACAACACATTATTAATTTATATTATTGGTTCATTAAGATGGAACTAAGAGGCAACAAGATTATAAATGATACCCAGAAAAGCCTGTGCTAATGCATCCTAAAAGCCATCCACCTCTTTGCTTAAGGCACATCACAGCCTTCTACTACTTAAGAACACCAGGCAACACTTCAGCCCTGCACTCTCTGGCCATGTTAAAAAATGAGATCATGAGCAAAAGCACAAAAATGAGAAAGATGTCCCACTGACCACACAGCTGCAGGTCACTGGTTTATAAGAAGTCAGAGCAGGGCTGGAGGGTTAGCTCAGTGGTTCCGGCGCCTGCCTCGCAAGCGCAAGGTCCTGAGTTCGATCCCCGGTAACCACATATAATGCTGGACATGGAGACACGCCCACCAACGATCAACACTGCATACCACAATGCCGGACATGGTGGCTCACGCCTGTCATCCCAGCACTCGGGAGGCAGGGACAGGAGGCTTGCTGAGTTCGCGGCGGCTTGCCTGGGCACCATAGCGAGCTCAGGGCCAGCCTGAACTACAAAGCAAGACCCTGTCTCAAAAAAGCAAAAAAAAAAAAAGAAGTCAGAGCATCGTGCTCCAGATGGCCTTAGTGGAGAACCTAGCTGTCAGAAGACTCACACTTTCTGGCCAAGCTGTCCATGTCCACCACTGGTGATGGAAGCTCTGGGAGTCATGATTTTGAGGTTTTGGTACACTTCAGGGAGCAGAAAAATCAGAAATACAGCATATTAAAATAAAATACGTATGTATGTCATTATGTAATAATAGTTATAAAAAAGCTGAAGAGGGGGTGAAATATCTTAGTTACTTTCTCATTGCTAGGATAAAATACTCAGTAAAAAGAAGAAAGATTTATTTTAGCTCATAGTTTCCGTCCATAGTCGGCTGACCCTAATGCTGAGGAGCATGACAGAGGAGAAACAGCTCTTGGCATGGAAGGTAGAAGGAAGCAAGCAACAAGCCTCCTTTCTGCTTTTTTTTAGTCCATCTAGGCTATAAACCTGTGGGTTGGTGCCACCCATTCCCAGGGTGCGCCTTCCCATCATCCACACCAAGAACTTTGCTAGATCAATCAGTGGACTAACCCAGTTACCGCGCCTCTACTCCAGTACCACACACCCATGATCCAGCTACTTCCAAAAGCCCCATCTGATAGGATATGGGGGGGCATCTAGATATAAACCGTAACAAGTGTCTATAAGTAGAAGGATGGACAGATTTTGTAACATCCCCTCCATGGGCTCTCATGCTGTGAAGGTGAAGAGACTGTTGCTGTACGCACACTATGGGTGACTTTCATAAACATAAGATTGTGTAAAAATAGACACGTTAGAATCACATCGGTTCCATTTCTATTATATCTTTAAAGATGGTAAACCAACCCACGGTGTTAAAAGCCAGACAGCAGCTACCTTTTGCAGAAGGAGTCACAGCAGGGAGGGCACTCGTGGCTCCTGAGGTGTGGGAAGTTTTATTTCTTGGCGGCAGCAGTCTTGCTGGTGTGCTCTGTTCGTGAAGATTCACCAAGCAGCACCTACACAATGTGTGGGCTGTGTGTGTGTGTGTGTGTGTGTGTGTGTGTCCTGTGCCGGTCTAATACAACAAAAGGAAGATGGCTGCCTGAACAAGGATGAGCACGAGGGCCAGGCCGGTGTGGGGTCCACAGGAGGGGCAGTCCTCACAGCCGCGCCTTCGGGGTTTCCCAGTTTGAATCTGATTTTCTCCACTTGCCCGTCCACTCCTGAGTCCCCAGTCCTTTCCTAAGGCATTTTTTGGGAAGAGATATGTTACTGCCATTCCAGTATATTGATCGTCTCCTCAAATTTTCTACTTTTTTTCTTGTGTCTACTCTAACACTTTATAGCCTGTATAGAAAGGAAGTCATTTTCTCATGGATTTCAAAGGCACTGCCATGCGTTTGTTCATAACTTTAAAGATTATTTTTAAATCTCCGGTGTTTTCAGTTGTTCTCCTTTCCATTCTCTAATTTATTTACTTTCTGATTTATCTCATTCTGCCTTATCGGGTTTGCTATCTTATTAATCATTTCAAAGAACTGCTTTTGCTTCACTGACCCTTGATATTGATTTTTGTTCTCTACTTCATTGACTTCTGTTCTTATCTCTATGTTTTCTTTTTCCTCCATTCTTTGGATTTATTATCTCACTTTTTATTAGGTTCTGTCAAGCACCTAACTCATTTTTCTTTCTCTGATTTTCTTTTGTTTATTTTAATGTTCTAAAATTATAAAATGCTGTACTTTTGGCTCAGTAGTTTTTAATCAGATCCATGCACACTTATTTAAAATTTAAATTATAAAGCATTTTAATATTTAAATTTAAATAAGTTCTTTAACCAAAACATATGTTTATTTCAAATTCTGAAGTAATTAAATATCAACTACACAGAAAAATATGGAAAATAATTTTTTAAAAAGATACTTTGATTCTGCTATCAAATTTATCAACTTTTAATATTTTCCTATAATTCACTGGATATGTTTCCGGGATTTACAACATTACCATCATTCCGATGTTACAAAGAACCTCTCATCGTTTTTCCTCTTATTTCCTTTTTAGTGCTGGGCTAGTTAATATCCTATTTTTCAGTTCCTGGAGAGACAGCAGCTTAACGCTACACACTGCTAAGAAGTCTGAGGACATTGCTTACCCTTCGCACTTGTTCGGTTCTTGGGATTTTCTCCCTCTGTTTTACAGCAGTCTCACTATAACCTCTGACATCCCCACCCTATCCTCCTGTCTTGGTTTGTGCTCTGTGAAGTCTGTCAGCCTGAGGCACTGGACTCATCGTTTCTCTGGGCATGTTGCAGGCATTATTTTCTCAGATATCCCTTCCCTTTCCAGACTGACTGTTCTCTTCCCTCTGAGATTCCAGTTCGTTCGCAGGGGTGCCGCTCCGCGCGCTCTTCCTGTACTGTGCGCTGGTCTCCCACCCACTGCCTTGGTGACTGCTCCTGGCCTTGCACATCCTCACACGATCGCCTGGCTTGACAACTCATGTCCAGTGAAATCCTCTGGCATTCAAACTCAACTTATCGATATTTTTTGTGGTGTGCTGTGCTTTGCACTCTCTGAATTTCCACTTGCCTCTTGTGCGACCTTGTGTTTCCAATGTCCTCCGTCTTCCTGGAGGAGTAGGTGATGTGTCCACCAACGAGCCTCACCAAGCTCAAATTGCCTGGTTGTCCCTGTCATTCTGCAGCAGGCATGTCCTGGCATAGTCTCATTTATTCCCCAGATGAGATCACATTTCCACAGGCAAGTTAATGCCCATCACTTGGTGTTAGGGATTTGGAGAGGAGAGGAGACCAGCCCCTGCCCTGCCCTGCACCTGCTGCATGTTTCGGTAGGTGGGAGGTGCAGGTAGGGTGCTCAGGTGGGGCCATCTGCACCTATAAAAACATGGCTTCTCCCACGTGGCCACCTTCCCCTGAGGCAGCAGGTGGAAAGATGCAGGTTATCGCTGGACACCTTCCTGGTAGTGGCCCTGGCTGCCTCACTGCTGGCAGTTCTGACTCGGAAGCACCTGACGGGCACTGGCCTTCCCAGGACTGTGAAGGGAGCAGGGGGTGCCTGAAGGCCTTGCCCACTGCAACATCCATTTCATCTCCACGTGGGACCCAGGGCTCACCTTTGTTCCCTGAGCTCAGCTATTCTTTTTTATTGTAAATATGATGGGCATATCATATACCTCTGTCCTCTTTTGCAGATGCAGAGCTGAATTCCACAGAGAAAGGGCAGCCCAGCTCTCACAAGGTTCCCAGAGAGAACTATCAATAATTTTCTGCCGTTTAAGACAGTAATGTTGAGTCTGTGTGCTATACGACAAAACATAGTACATGTCCTCTTTGAGTGAAAGTGAGACCAGCCCTGAGATGGCTCTTGGAAGGCACATGTCAAAGCTGAAATGTCAGTCTTGGGAACCTGCACTACAAAATGAGTAAAATAGGTAGGTGTAAAATTGCAGTGTTTCTTATGGCCTATATAATTGTTTCTTCAAGTGTGAGATTTTTAATGCATCTAGATGAGTTTTGCATCTGTCTGCAACGAAGAGAAGAGTGGTTGAGGGTGAAGTCTAGATGCCTTCTCTTCCTGCCCAAGAAAGTAATTAGGTCATTAGTGAAAATCTCCTAACCAAGTGACTCAAGCGTCTCAGGTTGAGTCAGATCTTGTTAATGTTTCACAGCCTGTGATGAGGTATGTACAGGTGCAGTCCCCGTGTGGGTGAGATCAGGAGTGGAAAACTGAGACTCACTGCTCTTCCTATTCCTGCCAACTGCCTAACAGATGATCCGACTATGGTGTAAGTCCTCGGGGGACTCAGCACAGTCACACCTTAGCAGAGGGCAGGCAGCATGGCCCTCTCCCTTTCAGACCTGCTGAGTTCTAGCATAGGTGTTTATAATTCCAGCTTTCACCACCAAACTCTCCTGGTTTTCACTAAAAGGAAATTAGTATTTTGCCTCATTCTTCAGAAATTTCAATGATGATCAGTCTTTTTACAGAATCATGATGGAGTATAACACCAAACCAATACGTGAACAGACAAGTGCGCTAAATTTTCAAGGGCAAATTGCTGATGTACTAATAGTCTTTATGTGTCTGTAGTCCTTTGTTCCCTGAGAAACTTTTTCTCCAAGTGAGAAAGAAAAAATCTGCTATTTAAAATCTTTGTTTTATTCATTTGCCTATTTTCCAAGGTAGAAATAGAAACAATATTTTTCATGCAATAATTTCTCTTAGAAATTCTAGACTCCTTCCTCAAATGTTATAGCCTAGCATGAAAGTAAGAGATACAGCATGAGAAAGAGTATTTCACCAGAAATCTGGAGCCACTGCACTAACATTTCTGTTTCTCTTTCCTCACAGAACTGAATTTGTACACAGGTATCCAACCATGTCCTGCTGTGGCCAAAGATGGTGGCCCCTCCCTGGCTCTTCAGGTAGAAAGTCATGAGATCAAAGCAATCAACCTGTGAAAACTGACTAAACAAGTCTTTATAGTTACTACAGAAGAAATATGGATTTGGTTAGACCAATGGCTCATCCTGCCCCAAATCCATCCTGCCAGTGACAACAAATGACATCTTGCCGGGGCACTGTGCAAACTATTCACCGCCATCTCCACACCCAGCCCCACTACCACCACCACCGTCATCATCGTCACTTTGAACAGTCAGGGACAGATGCTGTTCTAAGAATTATAAATATATTATGTCATGTAGTCCCCAAAATGACCTCCCGATGCAGACATCATTGCCACATTGATGACTCTAAAACATAAATTCTTTGGCATTCCTACACTTGAGAGCTGGCTCTCCATCCTATCTCTGTGACTCTAGGATGACTTCAGGCTGACCTCAGTGCCTTCCTTGTACAGGGTGGGGCAGAACAGAAAGACACACAACCATCGCAGGCAGGCAGAGAAAGGCTGTGTAGCTTCCAGCTGGCTTTTCTGGAACATGTTCTGCGGGGGAAATCAGCTACCATGCAAGGAAGTTGTCCAGTCTAGAAGTACTATGCCAGAGGGACCACGTGCAATGGCCCTGGAGTCTTAGCTGATGGCCACTGTCAACATCCAGCCCTGCTAGGCTGACATCTGCCGATGGAGAACCACCCAGCCAAGGTCTTCCCCAACTTGCGACTTCCAAAACTGTGGGCAGAGTAAAATGACCACGTGGGGGAAGGTCTTCATTTTACAGGTGAAGAAACCAAGTCATTCTCAGATACTAAATGTGTGACAATATTCCCCCTTCCTGCTGTGGACAAACAACCATCTGTGGAATGCAGAAGTTCTCCCCAACTTTGCAGACTATTTAAACTCAAAATAACAAGTGTTTTATGTTTTCAGGATCACTGAGCAGCACACCAAAGTAAGGTGAGAAAGAGAATGCCACCAGGAAAAACTGAATAGGTCATTATCTGGAGCGAGTATTGAACACTCAGATTCAGGGTATAAATCAAAGTCTTCAGAGACCCCCATTAAACCAGCTCTTCCTCTCATTTCTCTATTTATCTTCAGAGCCTCTCTCTTCCTGCCCTCCGTCTGGCTTGCCTGTCTCTCATGCATCAGAATGCCTCCCCCATCCTGCCAGTCCCTCCACCCTCAGTGCTGAGCAAGGTGCTAATTGAAATGTACTAAATGAACAGACTAAACAAAGGCCAGAAATCTTGGTAATTTTAAGTTTTCTTCCCTTTTGTCTTCATATTCAACTAAGATTAGAAATGCAGAGTCTGGGGCCAGGAGTTCAGCTCAAGTGGTACCGTGCCAACCTTAGATGCACAAAGGCCCAAGTTTGATCCCAGTACCGCAAAAAAAAAAAAAAAAAAAAAAAAAAGCAGAGTCTCATCCAGGTCTATTTTTCCACATTTAACTACTATGCCCAAATAAGAATTTCATTTCTTTAACCCAAGGAAACCACAATTAATGCTATGCCTTTTGGCTTTTAAATATTTCATGCTTTCAATCTATACCATCTGTGATTGCTCCAAAAATGTTAATGCTCTTTGTCAAATGCAGAGCCTCTCCCAAGATGACTTCAGCCCTGCTCTGGACTCCTTGCCCGTTATACCTCTGAGAGTCCTGAAGACACCAGCAGAGTGGAGCACTGTCTCTTCCCAGGGTGGTTTCTAGTGACAGGAGACTATTTTTGCCCATTAAAATACAAGACCCATCTCAGGGCCCATGCACCTAACACAGAACACTTTCCTGATCCCCACGGCTACTTATAACGTTTCCTTTCTCTGTGTCACATGGCATTTTGTAGGACTGTTAAGGCAATGGTTATATTCTGTCTTGATTTCTGAGTTTTATACACATAGGCCTTTATCTACTCTGTGTACTTAATGAGGTTTGAGAAAAATTCACACTCATTTTTTTTAATTCTATGAAGCCTACAGCCTAGAAAACATGATCCGCTGTGGGAACTTAGGAACTATTTAACGAACTCAATGCCTATTCAGGGACACTATAAAACAATTGCTTTCAAATATCAACCCCAGTAAAGGTTAGTGATTCTAGTGGATGGGTCATGTTGAAAGCTAAAGATTCAGGGCAAACCTCCAGAGGTCACTTGGGCTTCTAGGCTGCCCAATGACCAATTATAAATTTTAAATTATTTTATTATAATTTTGAAGTGGAAAAGACTTTCTAAGAAAGATACAAAGCCTGGAAGTTAAAACAGAAAAATAGTGATCTACCTGGATATATATAAATTTAAATTTTCCTACTGCAAAAGCACCATAAACTAAAGTCAAAATACAAATGATATGTTAGAAAGTGATATTTTGTACTTGTGACCACTCGTGCATGAGTAAAATTCCTTAGCTATGGTTTGGATTTGAAAGCTTCCCCAGGACTTACAGGTTAAGACTTGGTTACCAGGTGATGGGCTTTTACTGCGAAGTGACTGGGTTCTGAGGGCTCTAACTTCGTCAAGTGGATTCATCCCACTGACAGGATCAGGACTCAGCAGCATTGTCAGCAGGTGGTGGCAACAGAAGGCGGGCCTAGTCGAAGGGAGTAGATCACACTGGTGTGACTTTGGGGACCAGAGTCTGGGCCCAGCCCCCTTCTTCTCTGGCTCTTTCCCTCTCTTCCCACTGCTTGGCTGCCAGGAGGTGACCAGCTTTCTTGACCTGTACCCTTCCGCCACACACTCTGCCTCTCCACAGGCCACAAAATAATGATGCTGGCTGACTGTGGACTGAGGCCTCTGATACCTTGAAACAAAACAAACTTTTCCTCTAAGTTGATTTATATCAGTATTTCATCACTTTATAGAATGTTGATGAGCACAACCATTAAGAGTCTTGAAAATCACTCCGAAAGAAGCAAACATGCCACGAGAAAACAACAAAATGGGCCCATAGAGAAATTCTCCATGGTCAATAAAGACATGACACAATAACTGTCCACATCCAACATGAAGATGTGTGTGGAAAAGGAGACAAAGGTCAGATGCATCTGCCATTCTAGGAATGGGGGACAAAACAACAGCCTTTTTCTTTTAATTGAATTCTTTATTGGTACAATTTATATTCATCTCATAATCACATGTAACATTGGGGAATTTGTACCGTATATGACACAAGTTAATTCCCATTTTTACCCATATCCCTACCCACCCACACCTCCCCAGCCCCTATAAACATGCTCTTTTATTTTCTTTCAGAATCATATTTATTCCTTCCCCTCATTACATTCCCACACCAAATTTGCTATGGAAATTTCCCATTCTACAAAAACTGTCATACTTTCTAGAGCTCATTTGCATCTACAGGTGCTCATATCAAAGAGAAGATCCGGTATTTGCCTATCTGTGATCTATTGATTTCACTTATTAGTGTGTCCTCCAGGTGTCTCCATTTGCACATAAATGAATGAATCTTGTCTTTCTTTTTGGCAGAATACTCCCTTTTTTATACAAAAAAAAACACATCTTCTTTATTCACTCTCCAGTTGATGGACATTTGGGTTGTTTCCAAGATTGAGCTATCACGAACTGAGCTGCTATGAACAAGGGTGTACATCTGTCTTTCCAATGTGATTTTTAAAATTTTTTTGGGTATATTCCTAGCAGGGGGA